>VWZZ01006090.1:296135-316179 GCA_013399095.1 Psophia crepitans
TAAGCATTTGGTCTCTTAACCTGAGTCAGCCTTGCACTGCTTGCATTTTCCTGTCCCAGGGAAAACCTCCACCCTCTCAAGTTCAGATTCTGATCAGTCTTAAGGTATGTTCGGCTATGCAGTTGCCTCCCTTTGTTTCCAATATCAAGACCTTATGGAGTAGAGTTAGCCTACACATCATTACAAGATACATGACTGTCTATATATGGAAGGTGGAAGCCATCCATACCTTCCAGCGTAACACTCATAAACACGGAAAGGGTGTGAACAGGGAAGGGCAAAAACTGCAGCTATGAGATCATAGTTCTACTTTGGAGCCACGGTGACCTTTAGAGGGCTGTTGCTTGCTTAACAAGTGCAACAACTGATAGTTTGCATTCCTCAACCATCCACCAATACAGAACAGATATTTCAGTGTGTCTTAGAACAGGTCACCAGAACTTCAAATGTACAGGTGATTTGCTTCTTTCCCACAGATTTCTTAATAAATCAGCACTCTTCAGAAGACTTTGTTCTGATTATAATATTATAAGCAGTAATGACTTGTCTTCTTGTTACCTCTGACTAGTTAAGTACTATTTCCCAATTTAGAGATGAAGAAGCCACGTAGTAGTTATCAGTGAAGGGGCATAATCTACGTCCTCTGACTCAGAGTCCTGTGCTTTAAACAATCCATACTTCCTTCTTCAGCAAATTTATGATAGTATATAAGGAAACCACTTTAAAACAGATTTCCCCTAAAATGTTGAAGTAATGCAGCATAACCAAGTTACAGCCATATTTAAACATTACCAAGATCACTAATATATTTTAATATAGACATCCGTAGAAGTCTCCAGTTTTCCTCTTTTTCCTGAAGAACCATTATGGATATGCAAAGCACTGCAGCTTTGCAAAAGCATTTCTAAAAGTTAGATTTGCTTTCAGTATGCAAACTGGCTTTTCTGTATGTTTCATGGAATTTGTCTACAATTTTTAGACAAAAAATTTTTCTATTGAACTCTGATGTTCTATTTTGTGCTTGCTTTCTCTTCACAAATTCTGTGTACAGATATTTCATTGAGACATGATTTTATTCTGCATTTGCTGTTACTTTATTCTGTAGATTTTGATCATGCTGCTTATCTGTAGCGTAAGAGTTGCCCTGTAGCAATAGCATTAATTGGCAAACAGATGCTGTACTAAACAAATCAAAAGTCAGTACAAGGAAGTGATAAGGGACCTCATTATTCATTTCATTAAATCTGATGGTTCTCTTCCCTAAAGTTTCGGTTAATCACTCCTATCCTACCCTATTTTGATACTCCTAAGATAATCTTTTGGTGACACAGGGTAAGACCAAATTGTTTATCGCCATTATCTTGTGACCATGAGTTTCAGGAATTATGAGCAAAATGAGAGAATGCAGAAAGCAAGTTGTATGTCAGAAGATGCTGTGCTTGGATCTAAACAACCCATCCAGTCCAACTGCCCATTTAGGAGAAAATGTAAAATTCTGATGACCTATGAATGAAATTTCTCCCTAACAGCCCATAATCAAAAGCATGAGGAAGAATTCCTACAATTTCCTTAAAATTTCACACTCCTTTACCTTTTATTTCAAAATTTAGAGGAAATATTAATCCTATTTTCCTCAATTTTAATTTGTATTTATAAGAGTTTTATATTTCTCATAGGTGAGGAGGGGCCAGAACCAGAAGAGACATTGTAAACTCAGCTGGGCCAGGGCCGTGCTTATTTTGGGGCTTGCAGAGCCACGTTCACAAGAATGCTTGATAATACCATCCTCCCACTGTTCCAATGCTAAAAACCACATCTTCAGTCTAAATTCCAGGTGAGGTACAGGTCAGGATAAAGAAATGAGGGGCTGGAGAAGGGGGAAAACAGGCATAAATCAATACTGTCAATACACTTAAGGTAGACGCTTGTGTATAATGGTAATTATATCTAAGCTGCCTTTCAACCACGAGCTAAGTAAGGATAGTGACTGTGTCTGATTTTTGCATGAGGAGAGGACGCTGGCCGAATGGTCTAGAATAAGAGGAGAATATGCCTTATTGCTGATGACATAATGATAGTCCCTGTGCTTGTTACTGAAATATACCACATACAGAGGAAGAAGCAGCTCTTCACTGTCCCACATCATGGTTTGTAGTAGTGGGTCTTCATAATAAGCACCAAAAGCATTGCTAAAGTTGTTTTTCATATATCATATTAAAAATCTGTGGTAAAATTAATTATGTCCCACTCAAAAAAATTTATAAGATTTTTTTAAATGTTATTATTTTTACCGCCTACACTATTCATGGCACTGGGGCTTTAGAATATTTACAAAGCAGAACAGCTTGTAGAAGCCAGCAGCAACTTTCAGTTCAGTACAAAGTAGCTGAGAGGCTATTAAAACATGTTTCTCAAACGCTGAAGGTGAGGATTAGTGCAAGGTGTACAAGTACTAACATAAAATGCTTCTGTACAATGCATTGAATAAAACTTCTTGCTATTTAGCTATTATCACCATAGTCCTGTATACTGTATATCAGGATAGCTCCAGATACACAATCTCTACTTAAAAAGAGGCAATGTTTACATAAGTAGTTATCCTGGTAGGAGTCAACACATAAATGTGTGGTTTGAAAAAAGTTCAGGTCCTTCCCTGAAAGTTTGTTGAAAGAAGGAAAAAAGTTTGTTCTACCTTTGTTCAGTGCTGAATGTTGATGTTACTTAGTAAATCATTAATTCTACTTTACACATATGAATTACAGAGTTTTAAGTAATTTTTACCCTTAGGAATGGAAAACAAAGTATCTGTCATATTGCATTAAAAGCAGATGAAAAAGCAAACATCTGTTTTTTGTGGTGCTGGACTAAATTTTGCCTCACGCTGTGCTTATTCTTGCTATGAACATTTCCTTGAACTGTCATAGGATTTCGGAAGTCCCAACAGGAGATGGGAAGCATTTTATTGTTATCACATCTTTAATTAAAAGTCAAAAGAAGAAATTATTAATGACCTTGAAACGGTAGTTCTTGCAATATATCCTTCCCTTAATGATGCTGTGTTTCTACTGCTTCGAATTTTACAATAATAAACAATTGAGACATAAGTATGTGATTCTTTATTCATTCCAGAAGAGAGAAGAGTTTTTGCTTTTACAAATTGCTCTTACAAGCTTGGCTAATTAAGCTGTCCCTTAAGAATTGAAAGTTAGAAAGTTTTCACTTAAATTCTGTGTTACTAAATAATGTAAATGTATCAATAATGGAAAGTAACAAAATAGATGAAAGGAAATTGGGTAACTTTGAAACTCTTAATTATTGCAAAATGGGATATACCTAACACAATGGCTTTTTTCTATTCACTTTAAAACATTGCTTTCTTTATTTAAAGCATTGTATTTTCCCCTTGATAACGAATTTTGTTCAAATATGTCATCAATTTAATCCGAGTATTTTTTTGCACCAAAGAACAGAGTAGCCTTCAAAGAAGCAGAAGTTAGTATTTGTCCTTCGTTGGCATTTTACAATACGTAATTAAATTTTACATTGATTTTGCCTGTGTATTCAATGCAACAAAAATACCTTTTCCTGTTTGTTACAATTACAAGGCTTGACTAGAAAACTCCATATATAATTTGACAACTACTAGGTTTATTACATCGAAGATATAAAAGAAATTAAATCTGGTTAATTGAGGAAGATCCTTTATAAGTCGTCTTTGACTTAGCATTTATTTCAATATTATTTTCAATTTGGAGTGTTTCTTATCCCAAAATACCTTCTAAAATATTCAAATAGAAATAATTTCACGTAGCTTGAAATAGGTCTGGGTAGAAGTAGGTAATTAACTACTCGGTTATTACACAGCATAATGCTTGCTAATATAGAGAGATCAGTCCCGGCTACATGGAACAAGCAGAACAGTAAATAATATCCCAACAGAGATACCTTCACTTGGTAAAATTCACTAAAAGCCACTGCTGAAATTCAGTCCTCTCCTTCAATGGACTTTGTTTATGGCAAGGGAGAGGTTTACACCACTAAGCAATCCTCTCTGTTGACAGCGAAGTATTTTCTTGTCATCATTTCAGGTGGAGAATAGCCTGTAGTGAGCAACATCTGGCCTTTGGCTGGGGGCACGCGCCTCTGCTCATGTGCCTGTAGCAGTGGCTTCCCAAATGTGCAGCGCAGCTCTTTGCCCGTTGCTAGGTTATTTGCCACCTACTCACTAGTTCAGATAAACAATGAGACACTGTGCTCTGCCTACTCAGTAAAGTGACGTCGAGGGGTTTTGAAACTAGGTGGATCAAGAGCCAGATGTACTTTTGAGCGTGCTCGTATGGGCCGATCCTCTGCATCCCCATCTGTGCCTATTGCCGTGTAGATGGAATCTATTACGTAGCAATCAGCTTACGCTCAAGGGGGAGAATTTGCCGTTACGTGCTGGATGGAGCAGAATAACACTGCTGGAGCAGTATAAGGAGACAGTAGCAGGGGCCAAGGCCTAGTTTTAGGTCCAAGGGGGATGACAGGCCTGTAAGGAGTAAAGCAGGAACCTAATTTAAAAGCTATAAATTCAAGGTTTCTTCTTTTAATGTGGGACTTGAATGAATCGTTCCCCAGGAACGCAGTCCAGAAAGAATAGCTGTGGTCCTCATTCTGTGGAAAAAAACCCACTCCATTGCACAACAGTCTGAGACTTTATAAAAATGGAAAGATCAAACAAAAGACAGAAGACCCTGGGATCAGGGTTGTTCCATGGTCCATGCAGGGAGAGGTGTATGACTTTTCCCAGTTCAAAACATCTCCTTAACATGGGCACCTAGAGGTTTACAGAAAGCCACCTCTAATAACAATGTTGGGAATCCACTTCTGAAAGCAGTGAAGATCCTTATATCCTGCTGTCTCGTTCATAATATGAGGTTTTTATCTCGCACATTCCAAACATAGTGAATCAGAAGAAAGTTTCTCTGTGACATAATGTAACAAACGCCAGTACAGGCAGCTCTTTTGCAAAGTTTGGTCCGACCACAAAAATTTGGGGATAAAGCAATGGCAACAGGATTTGCCGACGCACTGCCAGAGGATTCCTCCTAAAAGTGCTTACTTTGCAATGTTCAAAGGAGAAATGATAGACAAACTTGCAGTGGTGCAGTCTGCAAAAAGTGAGATGCAAAAAATGTGGTTTAATCTTCTACTTCATCGTTCTCTTGGCTGTATATGAACGTACGTGGTGCAAGCAGGCAACAAAATCCAGCATTAGCAGTGTGCTTTTGCACAAAGAGGGAAGCAGAGGGTGGTTTGATCAAGGGCAATTTTACAATAAATGCCTTGTTCTAATTTTTTTTTTTTTCATCAAAGGAGATAACTGTGCCTCAAGTTGCTTCTAATTGCGGTATGACATCCATAGGACATCCCAGAGTATGACTCAGACATTAAAGAGGAGAGTTGGAGAGACACTGGATGAGCCAGTTTGTGGTATGAGACTGCACTTCAGTTGAAATGTTTGCTAAAGTTATATAAATTAGGGCAGATTTCAATTCACTATTTGTCATACGTGATTCATCCTGGTGTGAAGTATGTGGACATGGCTTGACTAATGCCAGTCCCTAAAATGCTACTGTAAGGAATTCAGCATGCAAATTATGTTCTGCAAGCTCGGGAGATTATCCCTAATACATGCTTCATGAATTCTCAGGTTGCTCTGCCTGACGCTCCCTCTGAAGTTCCAGGAAGTTCTTACTGTCATATACACAGGCTGAAATTTTTGTAGTAAGTCAATTTTAAGGGGGAAAAAGGTCCATTTTCTTAACTGCTATTTTCTTTTATGGTATCAGATGCTGGTTTGTATATGCAACATTTTGTTCCATTCACACCGGTATAAACTGTAATGTCGTGTTCCTTTCATACTAGCATGCCTAGCGACTTAACACTGTTTCCTCTCCTTTCAGATACAGAGATGCTGACATATACAAGTAAGATATTTCAAGGAACATGAGGTAGTATATTCGTGCTTCAAATATTATGGTTAAATGAATGCTCAATTACTATCCATTCTCCATGCAAGCATTAGCAGGCTTATGAGCGGTCACTTTTACAATCAGGGTGCACTACCTACAAACGACTTAGCTAGGAGTTTGACGATGAGTAGCCATAACTGACATTAAATTGTCCTTGGAATCACTCTAGGACAGCAAGTGAATTTCACGAAGAGAAAAACAAAGACTAACTGCTTCTTTACCAACAGACTGCTTCAAGCTTCTATAACTCTGATAACTCCTGATGTGCATCTGTCTGTCCACTTTCAGGCTCGTGGGTTTGTGTATCCTCTTTGTACCCCATATCTACATTTGTTCTAGCATCTGCTTCCTCCACTTTTCACAGGGTTCAAAGAGTATGCTTTGGACTGGTTAGCTAGATGTGAGTCACCATAGCAGGTCAGTTCATTTTCCCATGGCGTGTTTTGTTCCACCTCATGACTGTCATTTTTTTTCCTGTTTTGATCCTACCAGTATTACCTGCTTGGCATGGCAGTTTATCAGTGACTAATGAGGTACCTATTTTCAGGGATGAAGCAGCTAAAGATTTTTTTCTTTACTATGTAGATGTTTCAATATAACTTTTCATTCAATGTACCTAGTGTTTATATGCTGATTATTTAAATGTTCTGTTTTATTGGCCAGAAATGTATGCAGTGATTCAACGGTAACCATCTCAGTTTGTATAAAACTCATATAGGGTCTAAACAGATGCACATCAAAATACTTGCACAAAAACCAGCTCAGTGAGAGAGGGGAAATTATTTGTTAAGAGCAAAGACAAAAAATAAAGACAAAAACTTAAGGTTCACCAGATATTTTTTTCCGAAGTGCTATAGTTGTACCCAGTAGTTTGCACTCGTGGGCTGTGACAGCATGCTGACACCATATCTCATCACTGACAAACAAAAAGTTTGCTCCAACTCATTTTCCCTCCTATTTTCAAATACACTCACACGGAATAATAAACTGTGTTCGAGAATGGTGTATTAGCCAGATTATACACAGGGAAACAGAGGGATTAAGAATGGCAACTCTTCAGGAAACGGAGAAGGGAATGCTGTGAAGAGTGGATGGTGATGACTCTGAATCCTCGTTGTGAAAAAGCATCAAGTTCAAGGTGTCCTGATTAAGTTGAGTGCAAAAATTTGAGGGCTTTTACATCTTCAATGAGGAACATAGGGAGTGTGGTTTTATTTGCCATAATATTTAGTAAATAACTATAGGTGCATGCAAGGGTTTTTGCAAAGTTTTAGGGACACTTTGTAAATGTTTATTAAGTTAGACAATAATTGAAGCAATTGTATATTAATACATCTATCTTAAATATAGCAGAGAAGTTATCTGTGAGAGGAACTCTCATGCCAGTCCCAGGAGAAGAAGCAGGGATTTCTGCTTTTGTAGAATTTATCAACATATTGTGGCCATTAGCTGTCTCTCCCTTTTTACTTCTCTTCCCATTCCCAAGAATACCTGTACCAGATGAGGTCTCCCCAAAAAAATGAAAAAAATTACTAGACTGGTAGTATTTGCTAAGGATCTTAGCAAATCTTAGTGCCAGAGTCGCACAGATCATGTGCGAGCCAGCATGAAAGCAGTGTGAGGTGCGGCCTAGATGTTCTTTAGTACTCGTCATGCATAGTGCTGAAAAGTCCTATGGGAAATGCACCGATTATGGTACAAGTTAGGGCAACTCTTGGGGTAGCTGGAATTTTTCCAGGGACCAAACTGGCCTGTGGCAGCTTCAGAACAGAGATAACTACATATTTCTTGCGTTTGCTTTCTGCTCTGTACTACACCTGAAAGGAACGAAGCTGTCTGACATTGCCTCAGTTTTCTAGATGAAAAGAGATGGAAATGTACAACATGGCTACTTATCTAACGCACAGTGCAGAGGTTCCTGGTGTGGCCCCACCAGAACTACTTCTCGAAGCAGAAGCCTCTAGAAGCGCTGCCCTGAGCCAATTACCTCTGCGTTACAGTGCAGAGGTAGCTGTCATGCCATAGCGTACGGCCCACACCATTGTTACCGTCAAGGAACAAAAGGCACTTTTTCCCTTCTGTCTTAAAAATTCACTTACAGAAGGGTATGAAAAAACTCTTAAAAACAATTACCATGTAAATCACAGTTCCACTCTTCTACTCAGCACTGCCTAAATAAATAGGGGATACTGATAAAAGTGATCAGGAGCTCATTTATTCTAGTCACAAGATACAGCTAAGAGTAACAATATTCATGCCCTGCTTTTGACTTATTTCCTGAGAGGAGTAGCGTATCTCATGTATCTACTATCAACTGCAAACACCATGCTGACAAAATTCGCCTTTCAGTGTCAAAATACTATGCTGTACAAAGCTATTATGTGTTCATCTAATACTAGATTTTCCCCTTGTTGCAGGATCAGCTCTCTACTTTATGACTACTGACATGTGAAGTAAAACACAGTGATCAGAATGCATTTGAAAATAAGTCAGATTTTATTGTATAATAGACTTTTATCAGTGTGAGAAAAAAAAAGTCAGGGCTCATAAAACCAACTGCTAGTTAGTGGTTACAGAAAGAAAGTCAATCTGCAATTAAACTATAATGGTGGTACATTAAATAGGAGTGAGTAATGGCAGCTAAACTTACTTAATTAAAGCTGGAAATATTTAAAATATCAGTAAGAGTTTTACGCTGAAACCATATGATGAGTTTTGGCTTGATTACTCTCAGAAGGCCCCCTGCTGTACAACCCTTCAGGCAAAACACCTGCCGAGATCTATATGCTTATAAGGAGAGATTACAGACACATTTTAAAGCTGACAAAGACTGTCTGAACTCAGGCAATGATTACACAGCCATTGCCCAGTTCTATGAGATACAGTTTGCATTATCTTCTGATGGGGTGTGTCTCTTTGTGGAAAAATACTGTTTGGATTTGTTTACGTGGACTACTGGACACAATTATGGTTCAGGAAAACCTTTTGTGATAATTGTGTTCTTGGGTTTTCATGTAGTGACCACGTCTTGGCATGGAAGGTACGGAGTATACCTGAAACTGTGTTTTGTGATACAAGTTCTGTGATCTCAGCTGTATTGCCTTAACTACCTAATAAGGGTTAAGGTAGCCCAGGATCCTCCTCACATGTCCACCAGTACGTTCAGCGAGGAGGTCTGGGCTGATCTGCTCTCAGGCACTGTTGCTGAGACAGCATATACTCTATAGGGTCACACCACAGCCTGTACCATCAACCTTTCCTTCACCTGTGACGTGCTGCTTCAGATATTCTACAGCATAGGTGGGATTTTCAGGCATCATGTTTGCTAGGCTGACTACACCGTCACGCCAACAAGGCACAAGCGAGGATGTCACACCACACTCCAGCTCCAGAAGGGCTAAGCGCTTGGGGACTGTAGGAGCCAGAGTCTGCCTTGCACCTACAATGACAAGGAAAAAGCAGCGTTGGTAGCAGACAAGCACAGCCACAGCAGCTAGATCTATGTTTTCACTTTGGCTTTCACCTGCAGCTGCAGACCTTCCTCCAGCAATGCCAGCTGAACACCAAACCCTGCCTAGCAAGACACTCTGGAGCTGACTGTGACAGATTCTGGCTACAACTTATAAGGACAGCAAAAACATTTTGTCTTGAATAATACTCCTTGAATAAAATTCCTGGCCTGGCCAGGAATATGGTCAAATAACCATACAAATACTGTGCTTCCTGAAATGGTGCCTTGGAGGCAGCTTTTGGTTTGCACAAACCCACATCTTTAAACAGTTAAGATTGTACAAATATGCACTCAGAAATGCTCTCAAAGCCAAAAGGTTTGATTCCTTTTTTTTCTGACACAACTATAGTGTGTCCCTATGTACAGACATCCCTGTAACAGCCTGGAAGCACCCTGCAGTCTGCAGCGTGCACAAGGACAGAGTAACCTCAAATGCAGTGTAGGCACCGCCAGCATATCTGCTTCATTCTCAAGGCTCAAGTTAGCATTTCTCGAAGCAGCATCAAGATATCGATTACATTGCCTCGAAGAGGGAAAGTGTTGCTGGTCTCATCTGTCCCAGTGAAACCCAGAGAGCACAGTCCTTGTGAAACTTCCAGGATCCCAAGGAAAAGAAAGTAGTGCTACAAAATGCCAGGAATGTCGCAACTTCTCGGAAAGCCTTCTCAGTTAGCAAAATCTGATAGACTGAAGTGTTTGCATGAAGAAATAAAACGGATGCTCGGGAGGCACTTTCATCATACATACTTCAGGAAAATGAGATTGGAAGAATGATACATTCTTATCCTCCGTTGAAGTATGTCTCCATTTTTTTTCCAAAAATACATATAACTGGATGCTAACTTTTGTAAATGTCATCATGCCCCAGGATTGCTTTCATAAATATGAGGAATTGCAGTCATTGCCAAGACGTGCTTCATTCCTATTTTTGGGCATACTTCGGAAGTTCATACTTAAGCAACACTCACTGCACTCCAGGCAAGTTGTGCTTAGGTAAGGACTGACACCAAGCCTCATCATAACAGGATTTTCTGGATTTCTGAATCTCAGCCCAAGTCTACAGCTAAAGTTTTGAAACTAGTCTTTAGACTTAGAATGGTCCACAGCAAAACCACAGAGATGAGTAAAAGTGAACTGTGGGTGGAAAATCAAACTCCATGTTGAAATTTTAGCTGTCATCATTCAGGTCCATCTCAAATGTAAATCTGTAGTTCGGATGGACTGGTTCTACTGCTCTTACTCCTCCTTTACCACGTAGCTTTGTGACAGAAGCAGGATACAAGTTCTCCTACATTCAGTACCAGATGTTTAAAGCATTTAAGACAGGGTAACCCTGCCATTCTCATACACATAAAAAGCATGTATTTTTACACTTCAGAAAATGGGAGAGTATATATGGAGGTAAGAAACTAGTTTATTTTAATTGCAACCAACAAATCAGAGACCACAGATATACCATTAAATCCACAGTGTGAGGACCCTGGGTGCAGTCCTCCAGCAGAAGTCTGCCTGCCTGTGCTGGAGGCCAGCACTGAGGCAGCAGAGCCATGCAACCTTGGATCAGATGGCTGTGAAAAGCTGGTGAGTGAGAAAGAGGTGTGGGAAGCCTCGCTGGAGGCCTCCCCGCTTCGCTTGGGAACTGCATGTAAGCTGCAGCTCTCGCCCTGGGCCCCTGCCTGAGGTACACTGGGGCTGTGCAATGGCCCACGCTCTGCACCTCCCTGAGTCAGACACCTGGCGTGATTCGGGACCTGCCTCATGCCTACCGACCTGTCTGGCAGCCACCCGCTGACCCTGGGCACTGCCAGGGGACCGCTCTGCTCGCCTTGCTCCGGCACGGGGCACGGCATGGCTTTGCCACTGAGACCCCTGCCCCGGTTTGCTTGGTTGTTGTGGGGCTTTGCATCTGTTGTCACTCTGAGTGCTGAAGCGCTCGCTCACTTATGCATGGGGCCACAGCACAGGATACATTTGTGTGCAGAAATACCCGTATGCAGAAATTTTTATTTCAATAGGAATTTACTTCTAAATAGGCTGATTATTGTCTTTAAATGCTGGCAATGAAGACAAGAATGTTTCTGCTATGAGTCATGCAATATTAAAAAAAAAAGTGAATTCATAATTGGGGTATCACAAACAATATGGTTACTCAGTTAAAAGAAGATTACAAAGAGTCCACTTCTGCGGCCACAAATATTCCTTATGATTTCATAGAAAAAAGTTATGTTAGACTGTTGCTTGTATTACAATGTATTTTCCGTGATTTGTCTATGGCGAAATAGTCCCCCAGACCTGCAGTGCGGGTAAGTGAGTTCTCTCAGTGGGAATACGGAGGCTCGGAAAGGGGAACAAAACCCCTATTCATCATTTGACGCAAAGAAGTTTTGTCTGTTCAAAGTGCCTGTGTATCACATCTGTACGTTCATTCCTCTAGAAATGGTGACGTACCTACAATTTTGATTAAAATACTGCTCAATTGGCACCTAAATGTTATTTTATGAAACTCCTAACTGCAACTTTATGGATTAGGGTAAATGAATATCAAATTTCTTATATATATGTGCATGTCAAAAGGCATCTGCAAACATCAAATAAACTACTGGAAATAGAATTTGTTGAGAAGCAAACTGAAGATCTAAGTGAGTTGAATAAATACCAAAGAAAAGTTAGTTGTTGTGCTGAATAATTATTTGAAACGTGGGGGTTTTTTAATTAAATTTGCGCATATATGTTTATATAACAACTTATGATTTAATTTCTGACAATTGTATTACATTTTAATTATAAGAAACTTACTCCTTTTTATGACTTCAATTAGTTATTGTTTCCGCATACTTTCCTTGAAAGGTGCCATCACTACAGATCACATCAGTACCTCAGCCTCTTCCTGCAAGTGAAAAAAGGCAAAATCGCAAGCCCAGCCCCGGATACTAGTCAGAGCCATAGGATCTGAACCCAAGCTTAGCTTTCAAAAATTCCCTGAACTTGAGTTGCTTGGATTCATGTGGGTTTGATACTTGTTTCCCAGTTAGATAACTAGATGTGACTAAATGCTTTATTTTCGTGACAGAGTGGGCTATCTGTTCATCATTAAAACACAGTGAATTCAACTACATGTAATTTGAACAGTCTCTTTCAGAACACGCAGATACATGTACACAAAACCAGCCTTACTGTCTTCCCCCATGATCGACCCTACTTTTCTCACTATTTTACTTGATTTACAGTGCTATTATTTTCAGAGCTGCATTTATGGCGATTATTTCAATTTTCATTCTAAAATGACATAATTCACTCTAGCTTGGAAGATCTGGACAGATCATCACTTAGGAACACAGGGAGAATCAGTGCACCCTCTGTATTCTTAGTAGCAACAGTATTTTATTCTTTTTAGAGTAAAAAGTAAAATCATCCATGACTTGGTGCTTGGGGTTTTTTTTGTTTTGTTTTGTTTTCTACAACACAAATTACTACTACCAGTTTTTTTCACATGCACACTCATTTACAGAAATTGCCCCAAAATACCAACTGATCCTTGCATCCACAGAAAACTAGTAGGTTTCAATGTGAGAAGGACGGACAGCCAAGCAAAAAATACGATCTGCAACAACTGTGAGCTTGGCTTCTTTCTCTTTCTGCCCAGCGTTACCAGTAACAGATACCGTAGGTAACATTTTGACGACATGCCTTTGGACGGGAATACTTGCGAAGACTTTCCAGGAAAGTGTACCACCAGAGGGAGCTCCCAAGCAGCCAGACAAGTTTGGTTTGGATTGGGTTTTGTTTTCCACCTAGAGGAAAAGCATGTAAAAATCAGGCACTAGGCAGAAAAATCAGTCACCTTCAATAATCCCAAAACATAAATGCATCCAATTTTTTATGCAAAAAAAAAAAAGCATTTAACTTTATATATGCATTAAACTAGATGTATGTAAAAAAAACTTTATCTCTTTTTGAGGAAGAACCCTGCAGTTTCTACATGCCTGAGAAAACCTTTCTTAATCATTACTGGTAAATGTAGGACTTACTCCAGTAATAAGTGACTGCTGAATCTGGTCCTATTTATAGCAGGGTTTGCACTACAGGGTAGGGGGAAAAAAAAAAAAAAAAGGCAAGCCAAACCAGAGACCAACAAAACAGCTCATACATGTTTTTCCCTTTCCCTTCTAATTCCCATGCAGTGAGAAGTGGGTTGCTTTGTGTAAAGGCAGGCAGCGTCTGCCACTGCACTAGTGCAGTTACTAGTGGTAGTTACTAGGATGAGTATCACCACGGTGCCTGGTTTGGGAAGCTGTTTCTGTGCAGTGAGAAGGGTACCATCCTGCATGGTTTTTCACATTCTTCAGTGCCTTCGCTCACTGTCTTGCAAACTTCCCACAGATAACGAAAATGCCACGGCTTGTTTTGCAACAACAGATATTTTGCCAGTCCAAGGCCAAAATACACCCAGCTACACGTCCCTCGATACTGCTGTGCAGCACACTGTGTGCTCGCTAGTTTTTACTTTTCAGGCCAGATGAATCAAGTATTCTGGATCCTTTTCTAGTTCTTTTGTACCTCTGTTAACAAACAGTAGCATGACAATACAAAGGTAATTGCATCTAGATTGAAAAAGTGCTTGTGAGGATTTTAAATACAAGTTTCACCAATTTCTGAAGTTTACAAAGTTAGAAAATTTTAGATTGATGGACAGTCAATGTTATGTTGAACAACTGCACTCCAAATTTTTCCAGCGTGGTACAAAATCATTATACAGGAGCATTATACAAAGGTTCGACACAGAACAGTGGCATATCATATTCCACTACAGAAATTTAAAGATAGAAAAGCATAATTGATGAAAGGCTACCAAACTAACCTGCTCCGCAAAATGGATGCAATCATGTGCTTGACAAACCACAGTTGAATACTTCTACCACCAGAGACAAACACCTCTGCCGCTGTAAAAAATGACAGAAAGGATACCAAGTTATGTAGCAGTGGTTTGGGTAATTATAGAAGACATGATAGACTACCATGATAAAAGAGAAGTGGCCTCTTACACGTTAATTCTGACACTACTTTCTTGATCTGTTATTACTGTTTTTCATTACCCACGGTTTTTCATTTGTTCTTCCTTCTCTGTTATCACATGGATCGTGAAAATTAGCAAATGAATCATAAAAGATTTATCAGGATGAATTATTTAATTGCAGTATCTACATGTTAAAACATATTTGACAATAAGGAACAAATTAATGCCTTGGAGTAATCAGGCATTAGTCTGACCCCCCCTCACACCCCATTTCTGCAATCAAATTGACTCAGTATGTGCAAGAAAAATACCAGACTACTAGTTTCGACTTCTGACCGTTTCCTAAATAAGCACATGAAAGCAATCCATGTTAAATAACAAATTTCGAGAACATCCATGGCACAAGCCAAAATGTAGCAGAGTTCACCGAGTACATTTTGAATAGTTACATCTGATTTCATCTTTAGGACCTTGTGAGAAAAACGGGCAATACTTCAACTAGCTTGGTACAGATGTTGCAACATACTTGCAAGAACTTTCCTTCCTGAATGAATTGATTTATATTCTGAAGATATTTATTACTTCATTATTCTGATATTCTTCCTTTCAGACGGAGGAATTAAACAACGGGATAAATTCAGCTTGAAAAGATACACATCGTCCTTTTACAATTCATGTAAGAAAAGATGCAAAATAAATACCTCTATGATATGGATAACAACACAAAGGCCACATTTTTGCTTAACATAGCAAAATATGACACTATTATACCTCCTGACAGTATTAAGGAAAACCTCCATGTACTGATCCCCAACCTATAAACAAATAAAAGCCTACGGTTATTCCGGAGCACGTTGAAAGGAGGTGATACACGACTGACAGCCATCAGATCCAAGACACAATCTGAACGTTTGCTTCAAGCCACCCAGGATGGAACGTGATGTAGAAGTGCCATCCCAGCTGCTGAGGAATCCAACAGGAATGTTAAGGACAACTTTCTCATAGATTTCTTCAGTGTCAACTTAGGCTACATCAAGTGTCATTTACTGGAACTTTCTGAGTGACTCATGTTTAAATTCAGTCTATTTTTATTATTGTAGCCTGCACTTACTATTTTTTGATACAGACTTTTTAATCATGGGGATTTTAAGGGATTTTTATGGTTCCTTCACTGACGGGATTACATCTTCTCTACAGGAAGGATTTTTCAGAAGGGGAAGTCAGCCTGTGGAAGTAGCTTTTCTCCTGGAATGACTGTAAGGCTCGCTACGGGAGATCGGTAACTGGGTTGCACGAGGTCTCAGCCTGTTAAAGCTACTGCTGGGAAAGGAAGAGGGTACAAACAGAGCCTGGAACAGAATATGCACCTTTTTATCAGCCAAAGGCACAAAGAGCAGGGCATTCTCCCTTCCCAACCTGTTTCTCCATACAACTCTCACCTATTTCAGAACAGGACGCTACAGGCGATAATTGTGCAGCGCACTTGTATGGGATGGGGGCATAGGAACAGGTTTGATGTGCAATTCAGGTTGGAAACACGCCTTGCTGGATTAGTGTCGTTTACCTCAGCTCCTGCTGTAATTGCTCTAGTTGCTAGTAAGTCATATTCAGAAGACTGAAGGAAATTTTGATTCCGCGTTCAATTACAAGGCTTAACTGCTCTACAAAATATTATGCATTGTACAAATACACAAGAGTAGTGGATTTACGCTCACATGCTTGCATATCAAAAAGAAGATTGCATTCCAAAGGAAACAATCTCCTTAACCAAGAATAAGAGGCTTTGAAAGATCTTCAGCTTGAATGAGAACGCCTTCTTTTTGGAGCCTAGCCCACATCCCTAGGTATAAAGTCCACGAGGACTTTGTGAGAACATCTAGCAACAAAACTGTGTCCTTTGTCCAAGCTGGAGAACTGCTCTAGACTCAGCATTAGTTATTCCTGCCTCGCTTAAAAAAGAAACGAGTATCCAGCAGCTCTGTTTGCCAAATCCAAATGCTATTTGTTTGCAGAGGAAGAAATGAACCAACATTTATTGATCCCACAAAAGAAGCCAGTACTGTTCAGTGCTAGGATGTCAAAGGAAGTTAGCTTGATTTTATCAGAACACCTCAGCAATAAAAAAACCACCAATTTTCTAGTGTTCTATCAGTGTCCGGAGAGTACAAAGGCAGTAGCGCTGGCAGGTAGTGACAGGATGAATGTGCTGGTTTTGGCTGGGATAGAGTTAATTCTCTTCATAGTAGCTGGCACAGGGCTGTGCTTTGGATTTGTGCTGGAATCAGCGTTGATACTTCAGGGATGTTTTTGTTACTGCTCAGCAGTGCTCACACAGAGCCAAGGCCTGTTCTGCTTCTCACCCCACCCCACCAGTGAGCAGGCTGGGGGTGCACAAGGAGTTGGGAGGGGACACAGCCAGGACAGCTGACCCCAAGTGACCAAAGGGATAGTCCATACTGTACGGTGTCATGCTCAGCAGATAAAGCTGGGGAAAGAGGAAGGAACGGGGCGGAGGGGGGGGTGCGGGCGTTCGGCGTGATGGCGTTTGTCTTCCCAAGTAACATGTGACAGAGCCCTGCTGTCCTGGGGATGGCTGAACACCTGCCTGTCCATGGAAAGTGGGGAATGAATTCCTTGTTTTGCTTTGCTTGTGCACGTGACTTTCGTTTTACCTACTAAACTGTCTGTGTCTGAATCCACGAGTTTTCTCACTTTCACTCTTCTGATTCTCTCCCCACATCGCAGAAAGGGGGAGTAAGCAAGTGGTTGTGTGGGGCTCAGTTGCCAGCTGGCATAAAACCACAATGAAATACAGTAGTCTAATTCTCTGATTTTACAGTGAGGCAAGGATTTTCTCACATCTCTTCTAAAAAAAATTAAAAATACTTATTACATGAAATGGAAAAAAAAGCCACATATCCCAGCATGGCTTTTTGCCCTCAACATAGCTTTGCGATGTCGTCTTTGGGTTGACAAAATAGTTTCAACATTTCAAGTGTCTATCTTATGATGCTTTACCCTTCTCCTCAGGTTCACAGCACATTGCTATTCACAGCAATTAGATTACCTAATCAGTATATTTGCTTTGAATCAAGAGAAATTCAGAAAAGCTAGTGCCATGAGCTTTACCCTCTCATTTTGCTTAGGATTTTCTGTTTTAAGAGACTGACATTAACTTGGAGTATAACCAAAGGTGAATTTTACATTACTTGGGGTTTGGGTTTTGGTGGGTTTTTTGGTTGGTTGGTTGGTTGGTTGGGTTTTTTTCTTTCAGAAAGTTTGGTGGACTGAAGCTGTTTACAGTTCTGGCTACTCTTGGTTACTCTTGGAGTAACAAATCTCATTAGAACAAGTTACTTTTAAAACTTTCACAGCAAGAAATTTACTTTTTAAGCTTACACCACCAGTGAATCACAGTCTATTGCACTGAAAAAATACGATGCAGTTCTATTTTTCTGATACTAATGTTTCCATTCCCAGCAGTTTCTTAAGTCCCATTTTCAATAAATGCAATTAGTAATTCCAACTTCATAATGATAGGTTAGCAATCTATAAATGGCATTGCACACACAGGACAAGAACTATTCAGCTCCATCCAGAATTGTGGTTCTTTATACATGCACAAGGAAACACATTGTGAAAACATGACGAGCGGTTCATAATCTTTCTGTAAAATTACAATAAGCTTGAAGTACTACACACACATTTCTGTTTTAAAGACATCTATAATGTTTTTAATCATCTTCATTATTGTCATGCCTAGGGCCCAATCAGTATGGGCTCCCGAGTTTGCCGTATCACACCAAAATAAACAAAAGGCTGCTTGTGGTCTTGCCTTCTGCTATGCCTGTGGACATAGATCTCTCTTTTTTGCCAGATCAATTCCCTGAACTAGCCCTCTGCAAGGTCACACAGATGTCAGTGCCTGAGACAGAAAGGAAGTGCAGAATTCTTGAAATAGGATTTGCGAGAAGCAGGCAAGCAGGACTACTGTAGCACCAATTTAGTTTGGTTTGTGCTGCTGTGAAACTGCGATTTACAGGCGTGGTTTCTCAGTCAGCTTATACCTCTCTAAATCCTGCAGTCAAATGGAGTACCTCACATTCCTGCAGTCTCACCCTTCCCCACCATTAGGGCTAATGAGGCAAGCGAGACAGACAGACTGCGTTGTCTTCAAACTAGGCTGAGCTTTCATGACACGACAGCTGTCATCAAAAGAGGTCCCACCAGTCCTCGGTCTGTCCCCATCAAGCTTCTGGCTGGGTGCTTCTACATTCCCTGCGCCTATTCCGGCACTTCCTTAATCCCAGAGTGAGGCAATTTAGGAATCTCAATCAGCAAAAAGCTAATTCTAGGGGAAAAAAAAAAGAAAAAAAAAAGAAAAAATCTCCCTGAATTTTTTACATGAAGGCAAATAAACACCAGCTCCGAGGTAGGAAAGGATTGTTTATGTGACGGCAGGGGAAGGCCCACCTGTATCAGCTGCAGTTTGCAGCTCAGCATAGCGTGAAACCCCCCAGTACCAGCGGGATGGCCGACCAACATCACCATCCACTGCCATTGACAAGGGATGTCACACCGCCCATCGCGAGCCCTGCCCTTCTGCCCTTAGGACCTGTGAGACAGCTCTGACACTGACTTGGTCACTTACCCTGCTGAACTTACCTAAAGCGGTCAGTGAGCGCAGGACCTGGCACAGGGGACAAGAGGCCCAAGCAGCGCAGCTTGGACATGAGGAAGGGGACAGCGACCTCCTCTCCCTTCCCTGCATGTTAAAAACCATAATCGTACTTTCGGAGGCCTCAGAGGCCACACGGACACATTGCTACGCCAAGGTGGAGGGAGGGAAGGCAGGACAGGACCGCCTTTCCCCTTTCTAACATAGAGGGGATCTGGACCAGTTTAAGGTGCCCTTGAAACATCATCTCAAGCCACAGCCCCTGGACTAAAGAGTTTCTGTTTAAATAGTCGGTTCCTGGCGGTTTGACTGTGGGACTGCCACGCCGCAGAGCTAACCGCAGGCTGCCTACCGAGCTGTCTCCCCGGGGGCCTCTCCACCTCAAGCCCGGGAGTGGGTATGGCCACAGAGCCTGCCGGGCACCACTTGACAGAGTCGGGGCCGCGCTGGAAAGGCAGCAGCCTCACCTCCCCCTCCGCAGCAGAGCTCTGCTCCCCGCACTGCTCATTCTCACCCAGCTTCCCCTCCGTCGCGGTAAGGAGAGACAGGAGGGAGGCGGCAGCCACGCTGAGGCGCCCGGCTGCCCGGACCCTGCGTTGGGAAGGGAGGGTAAAACCCGGCGAGGCGCAGCAGCCAGCCCGGGGTGCCCCCTCACGGCGGCCTCCTCGCCCCGGCTCCCCTCAGCGCTGCCCCAACCGCTCGCCAGCCCGCTCCCCCCTTCCCATGCCAGCCTCCTCAGCATCACGCCAGGAGCCCGCGCTCCCGTCCTGCCGCGAGCGAGCACCCTTCGCACCACTTCCCCTGCTTCCCAACACTTCCTCCTT
>VWZZ01006090.1:316439-345182 GCA_013399095.1 Psophia crepitans
GCGGCTCCGCGGGGGCTCGCTCGCACCCGGCCTGCGGTGGGGCTGACGGGGAAGGGGAACTTGAGCGGCGCTGAGACCCGCCGAGGCGAAGTTTCGAAGCTGCCCCGCGGGCGGGCGAGCGAGTGAGGAGGCGCCGGAGGCCACGGCGTTGGGAGCATGAGAGGTCCGCCCTGGCCTCGGCGCTGCTGCGACCGTGGGAGAGCGGGCCGGTGCCCGCAGCGGTGAGAGGCGGCCCCGGGATCGTTCCTCGGTGCCTGCGGGCGGGAGGAGAGACCGAGGGGCGGCGGCAGCAGCTTCTGCGGGAGCCCCCTCAGCCCACGGCTGCCCGCCCTCCGCTGAGGTGCCTGCGAGACCCCTCCGCCCCGCAGGGCGAGCTTTGGCGCTTGTCCTCCCTCTCAGTTTCCCTTCCCCCGGCGGGGGAAGAGGAGGAGCGGCGGCGAGGAACCCTCCTGGGATCTCCTAGGACGACGCGGGGGCGCCTGGAAAGCCCCGAGCCCGAGGAGGCGGCTCCCGCCGACCCTTCCGCCCGCCGGGGCCGCCGCAGCCGCCGACCCTTGCGTGCGCCCCCCTGCGCCCCGTCCTCCCTTCCTACTTGAGGCTTCACCTTGCGGGCAGGCTCGGGGAGGAGGCCGGAGGAAGCCGCCCGTGCCCCTGGCGGCGGCGTGCGGTGCGTGTGCGCATGGAGGCGCCGGGCGCGGAGCCGGGGCGGAGAGGGCGAGGAGAGGCTTCATGAGCGCCGCGGCCCTGCCGGGGATCGCCGCCTCGCCGGGCGTTACCCTCCCTCTGCCGCCGGCCCTGCCCTGGCCCGGTTTCCGACCCTGAAGTCGGTCGCTTCGCCTCCGAAAAAACTTTTCCGCGTCGGGCGAGGATGGAGCCTGCCGGTATGGATTATTTCTGCGAGCAGGTACAGCAGAAGGACGTGGGCCGCAGGATGCAGGTCGGCCAGGAGCTGCTGGAGTACCTGAGCGACCTGGTGAGGTCCTCCGACCTGGAGCAGGACCAGCAGCGCCTTGACAAAGTGATCGACGAATTAACAGGATGGGTCAACTCTAGTAATTTCAAGGTAAGGCTGGCCGGCGAGCCTTGCTGCAGGAGGGCCATGATTCATCATGATGGGGAGGTACAGAGCTCCGCATTACTTTTTAATCAGATACGAGCAGAAATAAAAGTACATTTGTACCAGCTCTTACCCTTCCCTCCCTCCCCCGAAGGGAAACTCAGAAATTTGCGGAGGGTTGGTTAGCGTTTTCTTGTTTCTATTCCTCTGTCCTAAAAGAAGCAGTGATGGGTTTTTTGGTTTTGCTTTTATCATCGGTTAAATGTTTTTGCGCATGACGTTAAAAATCCCCACGCAACTGTTTTACAGACTCAGGATGTGTTTCTTACTCTGAAACAAGATAGGTGGTGGGGTTTTTTTATTATTATTATTTATTTTTTTTTACAACCACTCCCATTCCGTGGTCTCTCCACTTGAGTGTAATGTTCCGTGGGATTGCCATTATTTTCTGCAGGCCGTAAAGAGTGCTGTTTCCCCGGGTTTGTGTTACACCGTGTGTGTTTTATACCATTTAATGAGTAATTTGCTGCTTGGTGTTCCAATTCGAAGCGTAAAGTAGTTTATATCGTCTTTAGGCGACTTTCCCGTACGTGGGAAGTTATATAGTATCTTTACAGCAGCCCAATGATGACTCACGTTTCGCTTGCTTTTTTTTTTCCCCATGCGTTTTAGGCTGAGCTACAGGAAAACAGTGATTACTCCTGCGCGCATCTCTTGTAATATTCGTAAATTTTTCTGGAATTGGCCAGGCGATAACACGATTGACGACGTAGTTTCGCTACCAAGGACAATCGTATTCGCATTAGCGATTTTTTTCTTTTTTTTCCTCTTTTTCGGTGCGTGGGGTGTATCGCTGGGACAGGCCTGCGCTCCCGCCGTCGGGTGGCGGTGTTGGTCTGCGGTGCCGGGCGAGATCCGCCCTTCCCGCTGCATTCGTTCCCGGACCTCGCCGTGTAAAGTGATTGACTTGTACTTTGGGCCTTTGAACTGTGTAGTGAAGCTGTTGTAATTTTTTTTTTTTCTATTTACTTAGACTCGGTAGGCAGCCGTAGGAGTAGCTTGTGAGGGCAGTATGTTCATGGAATAGTTTGTTTGGTGGGGTTTTTTCCCATTGACTTTACAGCGCTGTGTACTTGCCAGTGTTTGCACGTAACACTCGTAAGTTTGAGGTCTGAAAATAATGAGGCTTAACTCTATTTGCGCATATTACTTTTTTTTTTAAAGCATATTTGTCATTAAAGGTCAGGTTAGCTTGTGGAAATAACCTATGTTGGACAAGCATAATTTATTTGCCTTTAAACTCCTCGTCTGAGGGCAATTGTTGGTGATAATGATTACTGTGAAACCTAGACAGGTTTATAAAAATACCCTTTCGTGTAAAGAGGACCAGATACTTAACAGGGTAACATAAAAGTGTCTTCCTGCAGTTTTCCATTGACAAAATTGGGTATTAATGCTTGAAATTTTCCTTTCAAGATGTAATTTTTCGTAACATAAGACATGCTGCTTGCTGTTGATGTAAGGAGGCAGAACTCCTTGGCTCTTAGGACTGTAGGACAAATGAGGAATGTTCAGTACTCCAGATCACAAGTCTGTCATGCAAGATGAGGTGAAGAGTATTAAGAGTTTTAAAAATAGCTTGCATAATAATAAAAATCTTTTTGCTGCCTCTTCTCTGTGTCCACTTACTGGTGGCTCGTTAGACATAAAAAATTGCATTTCAAAGCGTTTTATGTACATTATATTAACTGCAGCAGCACAAGATCTTGGATGTTTTGCTCGTGGTCAGTCCCAGTGTTCCTGGCTGTGTTGCTGACTGCCAGCATGTGCTGCTTCAAAATGAAAATTAAAAATATTCTGGAAAACTCTGGTTTGTATCTTAGTAGCATATTTTGGCTTATGCAAGCATAGGTGTTACACGTTTAAATGTTAGATCCGAGTTTAATGACAAACTCGGGGCCTGAATGATATCATAAAGAAATGAGAACCACAGGTTTATGTGTATTTTCAAGAAAAATAATAAAGCAATGTTTATTTTTGATTACTTTATCTTGGTTACTTTTCTCTGCTGAGGAATGGATCTGTAGAGCACTTAAACAGTTTTACTTTTTCTTGTATCTTGCTAAAGGTCTTGCAGGTCTTCAGAGTCCCAAAGTAATTAATCCCTCCCCGTTGACATGGCTGTTTAATTGAGCAGTTCTGATAAATAAGCCAGTCACCGGCCATTATTACTGCTCAATCAGATGAATTGGAGTGACAAGTGGGGGGAATACTGGAGGGGGGAGCATTATTTCCAGTGTAGCTGACCAGTATGGATAGGGAGGGAATAATGAATGTAACTTCTGGATGTGTTGTATCCTTTCTTGTGGAAACTCAGTTCTTGTATGCAGTGCATTATAACCGTAATGTAGGAGAAGATGCTTTGTCTGAGAGCTCTAGGTTCATCTCTATGCTGTACCTGAGAAGAGAAAACTTTCTATGAAATGCCACCGTAGAAAGTTTCTGCCTCACATAACCAGAAGGGAACGAGACTGGGGAGACTTGTCCTAGGAGGGTTGATTTGGCAGAATTCATAACGAGGGGGGGGGGGGGAAAAAAGAAAAGGTTTTTAGTAAACAAGTCTGGAATTGTTATCAGCAAGGTTGAATTAACTTGTCCCAAAAAGATTTTGGCCATCTAAATAGTGCTTTTGATTTTCTGAAGTTTGCAGCTATTTATAATAGTTCAATAAACAATCTGACAGTTCCAAACTAAGATAGCAGGAAAACTTCTGAGTTTGTCTAGCTTGTTGAAGTAGAAAATACAATTACCAGTTTGAGTTACTGATAAATCAAAAAGGTGGGATTAAGAATGTGTTGACTCATCTGCAGACAGTACGGAGTTCTAGTGAAAGTTGATTGCAGAACACCGACAGTGACCTAGAGAGAGAGATGCGTCATCTCTGAAGGCTGACCTTAATTGTGTATTACAGGGACTTCAGTTGCAACGTCTGTGCAGTCAGTGATAAGTTAGCTTCCAAAGACTGTTGAGAACTTCGCAACACCAGGGAGTATCCAGATGATGTGCATAATTCAAGCTTTTCTTCTGGTTCTCATTAGAATAAAAGACTTGCTGGCTGAAATTAAAGTTGTTTGCTTGGTGTCCTGGTACCGTGATCCGGTTTATTTTGTGTTGGTTGGAATGGACCTTTGTCCTCCTACAGTATAGAGGTTTGATTTGGGTCCCGCCCCCCGAAAAAACCACAAACCAAAACAACTGTTTTCCAAAGGCTGTGGGGAATAGTGGAGGAAAAAAATGAGGGCAGTTACTTCTGAAGTCTTTTTTAAGGAGCAGGTGAGTTGGGTGATGGTATTTGCTCTCCTCAAGCTGTGTAATACTTGGCAATCTCAGAAAATCAGAGCAGTGTTAATGTTGGCATTCAGACTCTCAGGTGAACTTCAAGCAGTAAATTAATTCCCCATTCTGAGGGTATGGCTACTGATAGGTATTTGCTGGCTTTACTGGGTTAACCTGGATGTTCACCTGTGCATATGTGAGTTTTAATGAACATGTCTCTTGTACTCGATAGTCATTTGAAATAATTACAAGATTATCTAATTCTGTACAGTTTGCTGGCTCCAACTGTTCTGTGTCTTACTCAAGTAATCTAGAAATCCACTTTGAACTTTTGCTAAAGAGATGTGGAATGGAGAAATACTACTTTTAAAGTAGAGCTTTGCAAGTCTACTTTTGGTTGTCAGCGTGTTGTGATTTTTAAAGCCCACCAAAGCTGAATAGTTACCCTCATAAAACTTTTTTTTTTTTTGAGCAATAAAGCCACCTTTTCACTCTTTATGCAAATCATACTTTATCAGAAGTAATAAAAATCTATGATTAAAATTCCGGTAGTTTTACCTGAGAAGAGTTCTCAATAATGGTTGTGACTGTGAGTCATCTTTTGATTTCTTACCTGTGTAGTTGATATTTTAGCTTGTTTTATTCCTCAACTGCAGTAGGAAAATAATAATCTCTGTTTTTATGTCAGAGCAACAGATTCCTTGCTGTGCAAAGAAAAAATCCGTTTTCACACTATCTCTGATACTGTGTCTAATCTGTTTCTTTTAAGCAAGTCCTTGGACTTATCTTTTATTCTTTGCTTCCTGTAGAGTGAGATTTTTTTTTAGCTTTGTTTGCCTCAGTACCAAATACTCTAAGACACTAAAATACCAGTAGTGTTATTGTTGCATTTTTTTATTATTGTTTCTTTGGTTTGGCAAGTATTTATTTTGGTTTGTCTTTAGTTCAACAGAAGGCCAGCAGGAGGAGCTTTCAGTTTCCAGAAAGAAAGGGAAGGTTTGAACTGTAATTTTGCAGATTGTTTAGACAAGTGGTTAGGATGTTTGAAGTCCCTGCAAAGAGATAGCAGCAGTTCTAACTTCATTGACTGCATGTGTGTGAGCTAGGAAGCTAGGATTAAACAAAATGGAGTACTGAGATCTGGGAAAAAGAAAAGCAAGGTTCCGAAATAAAAAAAAATGTGAAGTCCTACACTTCAGTAAGAATAGTTGAATGCACAAATGCAGGATGTGGGGCATGTTATTAAATAGCCATCTTTAGGAAGAAAATGTGTGGGTTATTTTGGATCTGAAGTTGAACACAAGCCAACATATGCTAGACAAAAGGCAAATGCTGCAGTGAGTGGTAGGACTGTAACTTGCAGGACAGAAAAGTGGTGTGAAAGAGAGGACCCACCTCAACCTTTATTTTTCAGTTGCTGTATAGATCCCTATATTTCATTAGTCTTTGTTAGCAAGTAGTGGTAATTTAAATGTCTTTGTTGAAGGAGAAATGTTTGATCTCCTAGCTGAATTTCATTATTCCTTTCTTCAAGTTGTTTCATCTTGGCTATGTGGGAACTACTTCCCTTATTTCTATGTGATGAGAATGTGGTTTGACGTGTCCATGTCGGAGTCCAGTTTTAGTTTTCAGGCTTAATGATTCGATTCTTTCTTGAGTAATAATTACTCTTTTTCATGTATGGTTTATGTTCTGTTCATAGAATGTTAAATAAACTATTGAAGGTTAGCCAAAGAGTCAAGCGGATCTCGAGAAGACAAGGCAAACTTGCAAGAAGTTTTAATTATTTAAGTTTAATTAAAACTAATTTTGTCCAGCCTTTAATTAGGAGTGTGAAATATATAGTATGAGACTCTCAGGCATCTCCTCCAGAGGTGGAATTGACAGTTCTCAGTTGTTTTGCAGCTTCCGTTTGTGTAATCCAGCCTAACTGTAGTCCCTGTTGAAATAGAAGCTCTACTTCTCCTGTAGTCAGGCATTCTTACTGTTGTTCTTGAGGCAATTAACTTCTTGCTGATGTTGAATTAATTTTCCAGTGCTTCAACAAGCTGATTTGACGGATGCCGCAGGAGATTTAAGCGCACCATATCAAATATGCCTGCAAGTCAAGAGGGAGAACAGGGCTGTTCCTTTCAGCATGCAGTTTGGTTGATTTGGGTGTGAATAGAGACCCTTTCCAAGCTCTGCGCATCCTTCAGAACAGAATTCACAACAGTCGACGCATGTGGACCATATGTAGTTCAACATGCGTTTTTAGCGGCGTTGCTGATGTAAGCAGTTTCTGACCGTGACTGCTGAATTGTGGTGTTGCGTCGTGCCTTCATTGCTCTGACGCAAGTGCTTGTGCACAGTAAGCAGGCTCAGGGAAGAGACTGGCTGAGAAGATGCTTACTCTTGTTCATTTGTTGAACTGGTTTCCTAAAGTGGGTTACTATTCAGCTGCATGAATACTGGTCTGCTCACAGTAGAGGAGCTGGTGCAGGGGTAGGAGTAGCAGAGAATGGGAACCACTGTATGTTTAATACAATTTAAATAAGAGGAAATGGGAAGAAAATAAGAGACCTTGAGCATGAAAAGAATTACATTCTTTTGGAAATACTAAGTCCTAAAATAAAGTGTTTCTTTGTTTTGCTCCATCAATGTTAGAAAGGCAATTTTCTTGGGGGGTGGGGGGGAGAAAAGCTTTTTTAAAGTAAAATATATATTCTAAAGAGAAATACCGTAGATCTCATTGTCTTCCCGCTGAGCCAGGCTTTTAAAGAGGCTCTGTCTTCAAACTTTTCCTACTGCAGCACATGAGGTTTTAAGCCTTTTTTTTTTTTTCTTCTCTCAGATTGTCTGGGTTAAACTTTGTTTTGTTCTATTGTATACTTTTGTTTCGTGCGCACTGTCCTTGGAGCAGTGTCTGTGAAAAAACTTAGGGCAGTGGTCAAGGGAGGAACATCTAATGTACATATGAAACAAACTGTAGATACTCCTGTAATTGACCAAGCTGGAGGCAGTACACAACACATTTGAGAGTACTGATCACTGTATTGTCTACAGAATACAAAATGATGTGGAGATCACACTTTCAGTTTGAACTCGAGTCAGTTTGAGGATCACGAGAGACTTTGAAATAATAGAAGGTTGTAAACGTTTTTCCAGTAACCGTTTTGAGTGCAACACTAATGCGTTCTTTAAAACTGGGTAAAAGTTTCTTAATGAAATTGAGGGGGAAGGAGGAATGTTACAGTTCCCATCATGGGAAAGTGCAGTAAAATGAATATTTTAATTTTTTTATAAGCTTTAAAATTTTTGACAGCACTATGGTTGCTTGTTTTGGCTGCTATACAGAAGAGGTCAAAATAACAAGGACCTCCCAGATCTCTGCCTGTCAAGAAGGACCTCTGAAGAAACCAAGCCTTTTCAGTGCTGAACTACACTCATCAGCCTCTAGATAAATATGGGTGATTCATTCGGTAATCCTCTGGTAGTGTGGTCACTTGCACTGATGCTGAAATGATTTGTGGTCAGCCATCACAGAAGGGTTATGAAAGGAGGATTATCATAAGAAGTTTGGTAGTCTATACCCCTTTTGAGACAGTGAGGATTGCGGCTGATGTGTAGTTTTAATAGTAGCAAAGACTTGATTCTCTAAGGAGAATCCTAGCTTGTAGTCCAAACTATAGTTGCAAAACGTTGCTTTGAAGTGAGTCAACTTGCCTTTTTAGATAGGGGAGGCTCTGCATTTGCTAAAGAACTTGCAAGTCAGGTTGTTGAGCTTGAAGACTTTTAGATTACTAGCAACCCCTCCCTCACCTTGCAAGGTGAAGTGATGTGATACACATATAAAAAAGAAAAAAAGATTGTACACATCTTTGGAAGTTTGTACCCCTGAAGATGAAAGAAGCAAGAGAATGGAAATAATACTTTCTTGTCAGCTAGAATATCTAAAGTATAGGTGACGTGTGTGGTAGTTTCAGCAGCTGGGACTGCAATTTTGGCTGCTGTCAGCAGAGGCAGCTGCCCAACTGATGCTGAGCGGGAGGATTGCAGCAATGCATTTTCTTGTACAAGGGAGAACAGAGTCTGAAGATGACCTGGCTGTGACTGAAGAACCACCTGGGTTGAAGAAATGACCCTGGAAAATGGAAACTTCTTTCTGTTTGTTGAGCCAGGGGCAGTTTTTGGTATCTGTGCAAGCTTTTGGGTTAAAGGAGGGAATGGAATGGGAGTGGATCTCAGCAAAGTGGGTGATGTGGAGAGAATTGGAGTGGGAAACAGTAAAGGAAGCAAAAGTGGCTGAGTATCCTGTGAAATGGGAGAGAAAAAGCGTATTCAGGGAAATGAATAAAGAGAACTAGGAATAAAAACTTAAAGAAGCAAAGCAGAAGAGACCACACACATACATGTTTTTGATGTTTAGCTGTTTGCAAGCTGCTTGAAATTCTTTGAGAACTGAGAAAGAACACCTTTGAGGTTGGCTTTAAAAAAAAAATAATCTCATGATGTTCTTGCATATGTTGTGTTCCAGCATTGTAGTGCTGGAACCATGCTTGTTCTTGCAGAGCGTAGTTGTCTGGCATGCTATTTTGTGTTTGTCAGTTGATTTAGTGATACCATAGCTGTCCCCATGGTGACAGGAAGTCCAGTTTCTTAACTTAATTCTTTTGGAGTTCCAGATAGTGACCTCCATAATTTTCCCATTAGATTCTCATGACTGGTTTGCAGATTGTTCTGCAGAATCCGTATTTCCGTATACAGTTCAGAGATCCTATGACCAAGTTCAAGGACATTCGTATTAAGGTGGTTTTGGCAGCTTCTATAACTAGAGATGGTTTCCTGGCAGTGTCCTGCCGCTACATGTCCCCTACAGGGATGGGAAATTAAAGAATAACAGTGAAAACATGCATGGTTAACTAGGTATGGTTTGAAGAACTTTATTTCTTTTCATAGGAAAGATTTAAAGACCTGGAAGTTGCCCATGGGAAGAGCAGTGGCAGTGCTGGAAAGAGTATATAGAAGGAGAGTTGGAAAAGGAACAAGCTGCAGAGCAAGAAATAGGCTCAATTTGTAATCACTGGCTTAGTTCATAGTTGCGTTTTGATTGGAACGTCTTTATTTCATTGAAGGGTTTGGTCCTTTCCAAAAGAGATAAAATATTTCTCAGTTGGCAATTCTGTTGTGATCCGAGAAGTCAAGGACGGGCCTGAACGCTGGCTTGTTAAAGAGTAGCTCGGCAACTAACCAACTCCAGTTCAAATAAGCCTAAACTTCTCTTCTACTGCAAACCTCAAAAGCAGTATTTAAATGCATCAGACAATAGTGAGCTGATGAATCAGTCTCGGCATACAAAGGCTCTTTCTAAGCAGCAGGCAAAAGGCTTAATGAATGCAGGGTAAGAAACAGATCCATCATTGAAGCTGATGGGGAAACAGCCATGATGATGGCGAGAGGTTTTTCTGTTGATAGTGTGGAGGGCCTATGTTGTTACATGGTCCCACACGGTGTCTGAGAGCATGGAACACTTTTTTTCTTGCAGATCAGTTTGGCCTTGACTTGAGATTTCTTTTTTTTGAATTCTGCTCCTGTGACCCCATGTCAGTTGTTAAGGGCTTCTTCCAAAGGGCTGCTTCAATACTGCACAGTTGGTACCTACCATGATATGCTGAAAATGAGAACACTGTCTATCACAGCAGAGAAATATTAAGACTAATTTACAAAAAAAAAAGAGATAGTTTATTTGGTATAGTTATATATATATAGTGGTATGCTTTAGCTGACTTGTTTTGAAATGTAGAATGAGCCAATTTTGCAAGCAGAGCAGTTTTCCATTACTTCCAACCTGAGGCTGCATCATACTTTCTCAGTCTACAGATACCATGACATTTCATACCTGCTGCCTTTTCAAAGGTGCTGACCAAAGTCCTCTAGGACTTTGTATGAGCTAAAGAATAACTATCATGTTATAGGTAGATGATCGCACCTTTAAGACCATAGTCACCTGTTCCCTTAACGGCTTATCTGTAAAGGTTCTTGTTTAATAGCTGATAGAGGTGAGAATTTCTCAGCAGTGTTTCTTACTTTTGCATTTCTTAAAGCCAGATTTAGTCTCATTTCTTACCCTGACTTTCAAAGGTAACTTTTGAAAGCTGTATTTCATCCTGTGCAGGCTGAACTGTGTATTTATGTACAGCAAGGGCATCACAAGACAAAACTACTCATTAGGATATTTAAATTGATAGTGTTTATTGAAGTGGCTTTTGTATACCAATTGAAATAGAACCCCTACTGCATTCATTAAACAAACCTTTGATAGACAGTTACAAAGAACCAACACCATATTGACAAGTGCTTGAACGGTTCATCAAGATAAGCATGACTTGCATCATAAGAGGTGATTAAACTTTACCCATTCACAGGGAGGGATACACAAGTATGGAATATACTGCCATTATCTCAGTGGGTGCTCTTGTTCAAAATAAAGTACTCTTATACAAATGAAATACGGATAATCAGATTCTTTGGCAATAACAGTCATTGTAGGATGAATAGCCATTTCTCTGGTAGTTACTAAGCATCTGACCCTTAAGTATATGGAGGTTCAGATCTTCCGTGTGGCCACTGGTTTTATGCAGATGAGACTTCAAAAAAAAAATAAATCACTCCCCCAACCAACAACAACAACAAAAAATGCAAAAAAACCCCACCAAAAAAACCCATAAAACCCCCTCCAAACCCTAGAGGCTAAGAACTGGAAGAGTTAATCAAGAAATACTCTCCATCTTACTCAGAACTCTTCTTTGGGATTAGTAAATAGCAGATCTGCAGTAAAATCGAGCCATGTGTGCTTTAATTTTTTTATATCTCTGGGCTGCTGCTGTTCAGAATGGTTTAAGTCTTCAAGAGAGATTTTTAGAAAGATAATCAAACGTGGCGAAAAGACAGATACTCTCCGTAGGTACCTTTACAGAAGGAAAGGCTGCGGCTTGTGCGTCAGTAAGAGCCCAAAATACTTGCATGGGAAAGACATCTTTAAAGTTGTCACTGGAATACAAGTGTAAGGTGAGGCTTGTAGTCAGGCAACAGAAGCATAGGAAAACAATGTCTATCCAGAATGAATTTCTTATTTCTTTCAGGCATAATTTTTCAGATTGAGATTTTTGTCCTCTCGTATAGCTTGACAATCTGGAAAAGAACATTAAAGGAGAGAGCTTTTAGGAAGCCTTAACACTACCATAAGAATGGACTTTATATTTTTTTGTTGAAGTTATGAATGACAGTATTCTGTTTTCTCATAAGCCATAGATAGTCACTTGTTGACAATATATTAATGTAAGCCAGTGATGCCATACACTTGTATTTGCTATTCTCTGTTTTAGTATGTAATTAAATTGTGTACATTTCCAGGGACGCTGTACTTGCGACTAAATTTTGTACCTCCTGTTTAAAAGGCAATCTATTGTACTAATACTGAATTTATAAAAGTCTGCTTAAATATCCAGTTGCTTCAGCTCCTAGATTTCACAGGGAGCTTACTTGTCTAGTTTCCTGTGGAAAGAAGGCTCTCATGATCCTGTGTGCATGGGCCGTATATATTCATGTTCACCTCCAGTCAAATTTTTTTTGGCCTGCTGTCTAGTGTGGACAGTTGTGACAGATAAAGCCATTAAGGAAACTGAGTTGTCCAAGAAAATGTGGCTCCAAGTTTTATGAAAGTAAATAGCGAATAGAAGGGAGCAATCCTGTTCATATCTTCATGGGGAAGGATTTGCAGTGTGTCTTACTAGAAAACAAAGAGGAGGGAAAACTTAGTAATGCCCAAGCCTCAGGAGGTACTTTGGCATTTGCACATTCATGGGCAGCAAACCGAGTTAACTACAAGATGGGAAAAAGTAGGTTCTGGTGTTCATAATGAACTATAGGAAATTACTGTTCCAAGACTTGATTCTTAAGCAGGATAGTTAAGTGTGGAAAACAGTGTCCTGACTTGTTAAACATTGCAGTTTAACTGATCATTTCTGATCATGTTTTTGTTTCTATGTTAGTAGATATTGTCCTCTCGTCTAGTTTCTGTTCATAGATGGGAACTTCTTCACAATCCCAGTAGTATTTTAAACTACTTGTTTTCTGATTTTTATTATCTTTTTTTGAACAAGAGTAAATGAGAAATAAAACTTCCCCAGCTTAACAAGCAGGTGGACAAATGGTGTGGTCTGAACTGCTAGGGAGACGTTATTAGCTTCTCTCGGTTGTTTTCTTTTGGGAGTTTGGAAAAGGATGTAATGACCTTAGTGCATGACCTAAGTAGCCAGATTGAAGTAAGCTCTTAGCATCTGGGAAACTGTTTAAACCATGTTGTTTTTTCCCAGTCTGTGTTAGTACTTATGTTTGGAGGCTTAGCGAGTTTTGCATTTTAAGTTTGTGTTTTATGTGTCTAGTAACTGCACACCTTCTCCTGTTTGTTGTTGTTGTTAAGGTATTCTGTTTTCTTTCATCAGCTTGGTAACCTGGTAGAGGAGGTAAGGCCTAAAGCCTTACTATTTCAAAGGAATTTTGATTTTCAGTTATCACTGAATTAGACCTCTAGATCATCTTTTAAAGAAAATGTGGGATAGAGCTGCAGTCCTAATATGTGATTCAGAAGAAAAAAAAAAAGGCAGCATACTTCTTCCAACTCCTTAGTCTTCATAATTATTAATTTGAACTTTAGTAATTTGTAGTTTAAAATAGTGAGACATTGATTTCTAGTAATTTTTTTGCTTTCTGTTTTAAGACAAGTACTGAAAAATCTGAATTGCTCCGCTGTATGTAAATATACTTGATCCATTCCAAATATGTTCTGTTAACTTTGTCTTAATGAGAGCTTTCAAGGAATTATCAGCTCTCTAATTGGAATTTTAGTTTATCTTTAGGTAAAGATACAGTCTTTCAGCCTGCTTGTGTATATATGTCTAATTTCTTCAAAATATATTCTAAAGAATTCTTTACTGATGTGTTTTGTACATCTAATGCTTTTGTTTCAACAGGTAGCATTACTGGGATTAGATGTTTTGTTTGCCTTTGTCAACAGACTATCGGGACGCTTTAAATCCTATATAGGAACTGGTAAGTGAAATACAACTTTCTTAAGATCAAAAAGTAAAAGACCCTCCTCCCGCCCCCCCCCCGCCCCCCAGCTGAAGTGGATGTGTTGAAAGCTTTCTGAGCTAATTGTCATGTATTAGTAGGCATCTTATTGCTGTTGTTAGAATTTTAAATATTTAATTATGTTATATTAACTTGTAAATATTCATTTGTCATGCAATCACTGATTTCTAGCTGGTGGCTGGGACTTTTTAAAGGTTCCACAAATATCTTTTTAGTATTTAGTTTCTTGCTATTGAGTTGTTAACCACTCCCATGCTATGTACTCACTTACCAGTCCCAAAGACCATCATCTGAAAATCACACTGGAACATAAGTGTTACCTTTAACTTGTGTTAAAGATTGAAGGTTTTATTTGCATGTCACTTTAATTAGAGCCTTATGTCTGCTGAAGCCTGTGGTCTCAGAGGACTATGTGGTCCATCTCCTGTTAGATAACTGGACTGTAGCTTTTAGTAGTCTAAACTTTTTATGAGATGAAAAGAAGTACGATCTGTTATTCTTGTGTGAAATGTTTACTCAAATGAATTTCAAATTAATGGATCTGTGTGTGCCTGAGTATGAAACAGTTGTTCTGGGAAGTACAAGCACACCGTGCTGCTCAACTCATTTTGGTGCTGTCCTTGAAAAGAGCTAGTGGTATCAGGGCATAAACATTGGTGTTATATCACTGTCTATTTTTAACAGAAGTTTCTAGCATAATTTCCTTTTCTAAAATTTGTGTGAATTATCTTCTGTCTTATTCCCACATCCCCAACTATCTCAAATTGTCTGTCAAAATGTTAAGCTTCCTCTTCAGGTCTACTTTTGTATTTAAGAGTTAAGAAATCGGCAAAATTTGAAAGTTTAGGAATAGAAAGCATAGTTTATGACAAGTTACTAACTAAATTAATTGGAAGCCTACTTTAGGATGCTGTAGAACTACTGCAGTAGAGCGCTACAGAATTTAAATCTTATTTCATTGCAGAGGGTTTTTCTTTGGCTGGTTAGTTTTGTATTGGAGCAGTGTAAGGGAACTGGAGGCATATTGTGCTCTGCAGAATATTGATTTCTGAATAGTGTCCATTTGTAACTACAAACAGCGCTAGGATTCGGAGTTTTACATTGCTTTGATTTATATTTTAGTGGTATGTAGAAATTAAAATTACAGTAACTTTATTAAAGGTTGGAAAGCTTTTTTAATGTCTTACATTTTTGGTCTTTCGTGTGAACTATTTGTGAATAGTTTGAAAATGCTTTTTTGTCTCATTATTTGAGTAGTTTGAGGTCATGAGATTTAAATTTCAGTACTCAGTAGCATTTGTATTAAAAAAAAGTACTGGCATGGAGTAACCATTGAACGTGTGTAACATCAATAAAAATCTGAAGCTGTGTTCCAAAAGTACTTTTTAGAAAAGCTGAGTAGTGGTGCCTTCAACTGAAAGTGGTCTTCTGAGCTTCTTCAGAATCAAAACCTGTAGAATGCATTTTGCTGAATATACAAGTCACTGTTGTGCATCATCAGCTTAGGCTGGAAAAGATGTATAAGATCATCAAGTCCAACCATTCACCTAACACTGCCAAGTTGTGGTTTTACCCCAGCTGCAGCAGAGCACCATGCAGCTGCTCGCTCCCTCGCCCCCATTGGGATGGGGGAGAGAATGAGAAGAGTGAAAGTGAGAAAACTCACGGGTTCAGATACAGACAGCTTAATAAGTGAATCAAAAGCCATGCACAGAAGCAGAGCAAAACAAGGAATTCATTCTCCACTGCCCATGGCAGGCAGGTGTTCAGCCATCCCCAGGACAACAGGGCTCCGTCATGCGTAATGGTGACTTGGGAAAACAAAGGCCATAGCTCTGAACGTTGCTGCTGCCCCCCTCCCTTCCCCTTCCCCCCAGCCCCTTATAAACTGAGCATGATGTCATATGGTATGGAATATCCCTTTGGTCAGTTTGGGTTAGCTGTCCTGTCTGTCCCCTCCCAACTCCCCGCACACCCCCAGCCATCCCGCCGGCGGGGCGGTGCGAGAAGCAGAAAAGGTCTTGGCTCTGTGTGAGCATCGCTCAGCAACAGCAAAAACATCTCTGCACTGTCAGCGCTGCTTCCAGCACAAACCCAAACACAGCCCCATACTAGCCACTATGAAGAAAATTAACTCTCAGCTGAACCCAGGACATAAGTCCACCACTAAGGTGTATCCTGAAGCACCACATCTACAGTTCTTTTCAATACCTCCAGGGATGGTGATTCAACCATTCCCCTGACAGCCTGTTCTACTGCTTGATAACCTGAAAAAATTGTTCCTAACATCCAATCTAGACCTCCTCTGGTGCAACTTGAGGCCATTTCCTCTTGTCATCACTTCTTACTTGGGAGAAGAGACCAACGCCCACCTGGTTACAACTTCCTTTCAGGTAGTTATAGAGAGCAATATCTCCCCTCAGTCTCATCTTCAGACTCCACTTTAAACACCCCCAGGGACTGTGACTCCACCACCTCCCTGGGTAACCTGTTCCAATGCCTGACCACCCTTTCCGAGAAGAAATTTCTCCTTATCTCCAACCTGAACCTCCCCTGGCACAACTTGCAGCCGTTCCCCCTTGTCCTGTCGCTTGTTATTTGTGAGAAGAGGCCGACCCCCAGCTCACCACAACTTCCTTTCAGGTAGTTGTAGAGGGCAATGAGGTCTCCCCTGAGCCTCCTCTTCTCCAGACTAAACAGTCCCAGTTCCTTCAGCTGCTCCTCATAAGACCTGTGCTCCAGCCTCTTCACCAATTTTGTTGCTCTTCTCTGGACACACTCCAGGGCCTCGATGTCTGTCTTGTGGTGAGGGGCCCAAGACTGAACGCAATACTCGAGGTGTGGCCTCACTAGTGCCGTGTATAGGGGGACAATCACTTCCCCACTCCTGCTGGCCATGCTACTTCTGACAGAATACACCCCCCCAATTCTACAAAGTTTCCATAGTTAAACATTTCAGAAGAATATCTGTGCAAACTTCCATTTTAACTTTTTTTTTTTTTGGTATCTTGGTTATGTCCAGTTAGGTCATTGTTTAATGTGAACATAGTGAATGAGGTGGGTAATCATGTATTGCAAATTTCCAATTCATACAGGTCATATGAGGAGTAAATAAAGATCACTGTATCAAGCCTGAAAACTTTGGGAAACTTGGAAGTAAAATATTTCAATTAAGTAACAAGGTTCTTAGAGCCCCACAGGAAATCTTATAAGTATTTTTTTATAGTAGGCATTTACTTTCTTCTGTTTTCGACAAATCTGTTATTTTTCAAAGACAAGCAGAATATAAATTTTCCAGGCAATTTAGTTACTCCTTTGTCTCATTTATTGCAGTAAGTTACCGTGGGTACTTGCATTTTCACTGAAAATTGGGACTGCACTATGAATGTTGTGAAGGAAGATGTATCTGTAAAATACCTACCTATTCAGTTTTCTGCCTTTTTTGAAACACGATTCTGTTTTCTAGCTGAAGTTTCACTCTATGACTGTATTTTGTCGTAAAATACCTGGAACCTTAAGTGCATCTTTGTCTTAAAGACCGTTACATTTTGGTGACCATGAAATGTTTTCATGGATGATTCAGAACTCAGTAAATCCTGGAAGTATAATAGCGTATTACCCAGCTAGAACATTCAAAAGATTTTTTTTCCCCCCTGTTTAATTTCCTGTGCAGTTATGATGGGGATAGATTTCTTTAAGTGTAGAGAAAAATAACTCGTGATTGAATAGTCACCCCCTATAAGCATTACAGACTTTGCTCAGAAGTAGAAAACATGCATGCTTTATTATTATTTCCATACATTTATAGCCTACATATATACCATAAATTAGATTTGAGCAAAACCAATACAATATTTGTTGGACAGATGCTTTCCAGTATTCTGAGGAGCATGTTAGTGATCTTTGTATTGAAGTATAATCCCTGATAAGAGACTTAATTTGGTTTCCAAGGCAACAATCTAGCATTGCAGTGACTTTCTTCCAAGGTGTTACCCTTTTATTATTAACCACATTGCATGCTCTCCGCAGCTGGTGTCAGTGTTCTGGGACACACAAATTTGGATTCTCTTTTTTTAGTATTTCCAGTGAAGATGCCTGAAAATACTTTGCAAGCAGTAAATATTGGGGTACACATTAATTCATAAGACTATGTGGCTGTATTCTGGAAAGAATAAAGCAGATTAAGGAGCGTTTGAGTGTTACATCTTTCAGTATTTAAAACTACTGCTTGTTCTTTGATTAAAAGAGATTACGTAAGAGTACATAATTACCCTGTCTCAATATCTTTTCCCAGGTGATGGGCTTAATAATTAAAATATTATATATCAGAAAGAAAAGAGAATATTAGCATTATGGGCAAATGTGACTAGATGATAGTTTCTGGGAAAAGTCTCTACTCTTAGTTTTGCTTTCTAAGAGGAGTGAATGTTATTTTTCCCTTTTGTTGTTGTTAAAGAAATGGAGGAAAAAAAGTATAATAAAGGTATTTGGAATCTTTTTCAGTTTTAATGTGTTAATTATGGCATTTTTCTGCATATATTGAGCTGTCCATTAGTCTGATATAATTACGTTGTCATTCACTTTTACATATAACCTGACAAGATGTTACAAAGTATGTTTTAGTTATCTGCAAATTAAAGGAAAGATACTTGACACTTAATCACCCCCAGATACACATTATATTTATATACATACATAATGTAGAAGTCTGAATATAGATACATGTTTTACACATAAAACCCCCATAGGTGAATGTATGTTGATGTGTAATAGCAGGTTCAAATTCTTCTTACTGTAAAAAGAACCCAGTGGGCAAAATAATCTTGAAAGATAGTTGTAGTGCTGTATACCAAGATGTTAAACGAATTTGAAGTGTTTGAATTCTTTCCCAGGTGGCTTCCAGAAGTGATGGAGGACCCTTTAAATTAGACTTTTCAGAATAATCTAAGCGCTCTTTCAAATTTGTTGTCATAATTAAGCATGCAAATATGTCACCTGTTTTGTTTTAAAGCAGTTGTAAGGACTTAGAGTGAATTAAGTTTTTGAGTGAATTTGGATTAAAAGCATTTAGTACAAGAATTTGGAAATACTTGTTGGAGTAAGACTGCATTTAGATAAGTGACACCCAGGTTCTTAATTTTTGCATTTTTTCCTGCTTAATGATTGAAGTTTTTTGGATGGAAAAGACTTAAATGTGTAGTTTAATCAATAAGTGGTTTATGGACAAATGCTTTCATCAACACCATGAAAAGCAAAAACTTCTAGCATGAGCTGCCATGGATGTATAGCGTGTAGAAGAATACTGGATCTTCAGGTTGTAGGGACTGATTCATTTTTATTTTTGATTTTTTTTTATTAACTTCATATAAATGTTGTTACTAATGGCATGATCTATTGTAGGATTCCAGATTACAAATGCTTGCAGAACACCTAAACATAAAACCTGGCATAATTTAGGTTAGAAGGGACCTTCAAGATCATCTGACCTGTGTCTTTGCTTAAAGTATGGCAACCTCAGATGCCAACTTAGCAATTCAATTTATTGAATTATTTGATTTAATTTCACTGATAATGTAAAGCAAGCTTTTCTGGTTATGTAAGAGAAGTCGTGTCTCAAAGGTACCTTGTTACATCTAAATGCAAGTCAAGTGTTTTGTCTGACATTGCCTTTTCATTTTGCTGCTTATTGACTTCAGGAAAAGCTGAGTTGGATATGTGTTGTAGGATTTTCTTAATGAAATGCTGAATATTTCAGACTTTTTTTTTTTAAGAAAAGACCTTTAGAGGAGGTCCCATTATTTGTGTGTGTTTTGTTTTTTTTTAATGTCTGGAGTAGATGTTGTGAATTACTTTTACATTTTCAAATTTATCAAAAAGATGAACTTCCTGCAACACTCAGAAAATTCTGAAATTTTCTTCGGTTTCATCTATAGTTGATGATCATAGCTAATTGTCATAGCTGACTTAAGCTGTNGGCTTAGAGAGGAGATCCCATTATTTGTGTGTGGTTTTTTTTTTTAATGTCTGGAGTAGATGTTGTGAATTACTTTTACATTTTCAAATTTATCAAAAAGATGAACTTCCTGCAACACTCAGAAAATTCTTAAATTTTCTTCGGTTTCATCTATAGTTGATGATCATAGCTAATTGTCATAGCTGACTTAAGCTGTGACTTTTTTTCCGTTTTGATGACCCATTCCTTAAAGCTTTAGTAAAAAAAAAAAATCAAAAAAAAAATCTGTGCAGTCTTTTAAAGCTCTCTGTGTCCTGGCTGGCTGGCACTGGAATTTATTAGTAGTGGGAATGAGTTTTACCTGAAGTGATCCATGCTTGAGTGATAGGCTGTGATTTAGAGTACCATCTGCTTGCTGTCTGTGAATGCTTCACTCTGACACCTAGAGATGCAGTGCCACTGAATAAGAGTAGAGAAATCCTATTCTTCCGTGGTTCCTGTTTGGTTCTAATTCATACTAGTTTTGTGAAAAAACTAAGCTAGAGCTAAAAAAAGTCAGAGATGACATGAACATTTGTTCTCTACACTGATTTTCTTGCTTGTCTAATACACCTCTTGAAACTCTCTAGACTTGAAGGCTCTTTTCTGATGTTCCTGAGACTGAGACCCTGATAGATTCATGGATGTATCATATAAAAAGGTGTTTGTTTTCTCCCTCCACAAGCAGCACGTTAAGGTCTGAGATGGCTTTTGATTAAACTTGCTGTGGGCTGGACTTCATCTTGAGGAGAGAAGCAGTGGGGCTTTCTGAGAGCCTGCTAGTGATTGTATGCTTAGAAGTAGTCCTTGGCCCATGGGTCTGTCAGACCAGCCCTATTTCTGACCCCATGGGAGGCTCTGTGGGACTCCTTTCTCACCTGTGCGTCTGAGGAAGGAGATCAGACATGGCTCTAATTGCAGAGGCAGAGGTTTCCCTCCCTCGGTTCTAATGGCAGCTGTTTAATGCTGTTGCCTGAGCTGGCAAGCTTTCTGAGGAAACTGGGAAGATACTGCTGCCTAGGTTTAATCTGTTTCTGTCCTCAAAGCCTTTTCTTTTAATGTCTAAGACAAGAAGTTAGGCTTTTTAGTAACAGAATTTTTGCCAACACTGATGTTGTTTCCTTGGTAAAGGTTCTTGCTTATTGCTTTTTTGTAAGTCTCTGCAGCAGAGCAGACACGGACTATCTGAAGTGGGTTGATAGAATTGAGTAGGCATAAGGGGGTATATATAAAATGAGCATTTACAGAGAGCAGGTATAAGTGGTCAAGAGAGAAGGCATAGAGGGGGAGCTGTGAGCAGCACTACAAATTGAAAAGCTCGATGTTTTTTGTCATAACAGAAGGAACTCTTGTTAAAGTTTAATAGAAGGAAATTGTTTGTCCTACCTATGGCATTCTTTGCTGCAGGGAGTCATACAGTTAAGCTGCTCAGGATTTTTAAAAATGCATTGAGTGCCATTCTAGGCACTGACTTCTCTGATTTACTTGTTTATCATCCTCAGTTCTTGTAGAGGTAATTAAATATGTAATCACTCAAGGCTGTACTCTGACTCTCCAGGCTGGTTTTGGCCTTAAATCTTGCATCTACTGTCCAGCTAGTGGTGATAAAATCATTACTTGAGTTTGTATAAATGAAAATCTATTTAGCTTTACTGAGCCAAGAGAAGGAAGACAAACAATGGAGAAAAAAAAACAACAAACGATGGGACAATAAGCTCTGTTAAGGATATAATAGAAAGGTAACTATTATGCAATCAGAAACGAAAAAGGAATTAACAGCAGCTCAGATGTAAATAGCAAGTCAGTTTGAGGTAGATCTGGTAGAATGTGTGCTATAGAATATTTTCATTAACACTCTAAGTTTTCTTCAGTAATCCAAACCTGTAAAATCATGGTAGAACAATGTAGAAATCTTAACAGGAAAAATTTGGGAGTGGCTCGTAGTGATAGGAAACTTCGACAGTATGCTGGAATGTGGCGAAAAGGCAATTTGAATGGGATATAGTGCTTCTGGGCTCTGCAAAAAATAACCAGAAACTGCAAAAGCCGTCTCTTAAACTTAATGTAATGTTTCTCTGGATATCAGCGGAAATAAATAAAAGGAAGAAAGTTGTCATATGTTACAATATTTTCCAAAATCCCTTTGAAATAATTAAAGAAACTAGACAACAGAAGACAACGTATAAGGTTAATATAAAACAGTAGGAGTGTGTGACTCCATACTGAATGTGACAAATTATATACTTCACTGGGTAACTTGTTGAGACTGCCACTTTGAAGATTGCCTCTATGCATGGACCTACTTCTCCTTCCTCACCTTTCTTTTAACTTCAACATCTATTTGAGATTCTTTAGTTTGCAAACTGATGTCATAAAAGGCTAAATGCTTATATTTGCACTGCAGCATAAAGAAGGACACTGATTTGATAATGCTGATGAGAAAGCATATACAACTGAAAAGTGTCAGCCAAAATAATTGTTCAGTTCTATTCGGAATCAAGTTGGGGGAAAGAGTATTGTTTTTAGTGATGTATTTTCTGGTCATCCATTCTTTGGGATGTAGTAGTGCTCTAATTTTCTAAAGCAGAGACTTAATTTTTGGGAAAGGGTGCCCTTGTATTGCAAGTATGACTGTAGCTGTTCCTGGTAGGACTAGAAACCTGCCTAAAGCTGGTCAAAGTAGAAATCTTTTTATAAAATCTTAGTGCAGAAACACTCAGCGGATACTTCCCAAGGTGCCAAAACCTTCACAGGCTGTTCCTGTTGGCTGAGTTCCAACAGACCTCTTAGCTCATGCTTTTGATTGACAGGTGTGTATCATCTTGAATGTCCAAGTATGTCCTTGATTCATACTATAAATGGACAAGTAGTGGTGCAAGGGGTGGTATGGGCTGTGAGGAGGAGACAGTGGTTGGGGTACTGAGTAGGCAAAGCTTCTGTTTTCTAGGGACAGCACTGGTTTATCCTGTTGTAGAGTAAAAGCTGGTGTTGCGCTGTCATCTCTGATGCTCAGCTGTAATCACTGTGTTGGGCGTTGGTGAGGTTTCTTATGAGAACTCAAAGTTTCTTGTGCTCTGTGATTTTTTGCTGGGCAGGACTAGAGAGGAGCAAGGAGGGGCCAGGAGGCTTGGAGTAGGGAAAGGAGAAGAGTCATCAGCGGAACAGGATGCTAGAATGGACCTGGGTCTCTTCAATGTCAGAATTTTCAGAAAGGGAGATGTGTTTCCCTCTCACTCATAGGAAGGACAGCTAACACAACTCAGCTATTTTTCACTATAGCTCTCCCTAGACATGTCTAACATTTGGACAAAAAGTGATGAAGGCATTAGGAATTCAAAATGCAATATGTTTGGTTGAGAACCTCTTTTGCTTGAGCGTTCTGAAACTTCAGAACCAACTTCAAATGATTTCCTATCGAAGCTGGTTCTGACAGAGAAGATGAACTACCAAACTGAAAACCAGCTAGTGGTTGCCAGCATTCAGCAGCCCAATTTCATTTGTCTTATGCAAACAGAATATATCCTGCCTTTTATGGGGTCTTACAGAAACTTGAGATTTCAGGGGAAAAAAGTCAAGCCTGCGGACATCTGCGTGCTTTAGCAGCTCCCATAGCACGTTGTCCCGCTGTCAGAGCTCCACAAGTGACAAAGGCTGGTGTGTTCAGTAGCTGCACACACTGAAATCTGCAGACTGTGTCATAGCTCACTTTTAACTCGGTGACCTCACCTCTGTTCAGCAGCTTCTAGTAGCTGTTGTCTGTGCTTGCCTTAGTGGTTCGAGCGGAGCCCTGGTATTTGCAGCTCCGTCAACTGACTCAGCGTACTAATTAGTCACAAAGGAGCTGTGTTCCCGCAGGACTGGCGCTTGCTGTGTTTCCCTCCACTGGAACAGCTTCTCAGTGGCTGTGGGTTTTTTCCCCTTCTCTGTAAAGCAGGAGTGGCCTTCAGCTGCCCAACGGTCAGGCTAATGTAGCAGACCTCACTAGTAAGGTACAGTACGGGTAAAAGGTCAGTTTAGAAGTGCTGAAAGTAGTGATGAGAAATACTGTTGGGAAGAAAAATGTAATGGGAAAGTATATGAGTTATTGGAAACGTAGGGGAGGGGTCAGTTGTGTACTCTCAAAATTCACTTCTTGAGTTCTGAATGTTTGTTCTGTGTTCACAAAATGGAAAAAAAAACAACCAACAAACCATGCACCAAACAAAGCAAAAAACCCCAACCCAGACAAAAAAACCCCCACACCAATAAAACAACAACAACAAAAAACCCCAAACCAAATGAAAAACAACACCCAACCCTTCTCTTCAAACAGTAAAATGAGGGTAGCTGTAATAATTTATTCCAAGGAGAAAGGGTAGAAAAGTTAGATGAAAAATGAAAACACTTGGCAATGGTAGCTAAAGATGTCAGTGGAATATCCAGAGCCAGTAGAATTAAATATTCAGATTGGGACAGTTAGAAAGTGTTCAGATACAGCAGAAGGGGAAATGAAAACTTCAGCAACGTACTTATCCAGCAATAATGATGGGACAGAAGGGGCTGCTGTTTTTAACGTAGAAACAGAGGACTGAGGGCACCTCCCAAGTTACTGATTCCATTCCCTTTCTTTTGCTGGCAATGCTGTTGTTTAGTTGTTAGTACAAAATCGTTAAGTACTGTTAAAATTCTTTCAGACCCCCCTTTCAAGAAAGAGGGTGATTCAGTTATTTCTTCTGTGAGTGGAATAGGAAAATTATTTTTATAGCAGTCAGCAGCTGAGAGAGATCAGGCAGAAACTCTAAAATACTCTCAGGTGTTCAGTGATGTAACACCACATGCAGCAAAAGGTGGTTTTAGCTGTTACTTTTTTTTGTTGGACTATGAGCAAGTCTCCAAAGGACTTGAGGTAAACATCATGCTAGTTTTAGAAGTTTGTAAGTGGTATGGTAATCGCAAACTTAGCCCCAGCTTAAACGAGAGTGCAGGAGCAGAAGGATGGGCTGGGTGGGTATGGGAGTCTGTATTGAGTAAGTTCCACCTAGATTCTGTGACTGATACTTGCAGCTCTTGAAAAACTGTGGATCAGATCAGAAGCAAAAGCTGATGCAGAAGGTTAAGCTGTTGACAGGTAAATGTTACTTTTAGCACCTGCCTCTGCTTTCTCTAGGTGGTGTTTCCTGTGCTTGTACTAAAAGTCATCTTGAGGACAATCACATGCCATGTCTATGGCAACCGTGGGATCAGGCCCAGCCAGCATGGGTTTGTGAAAGGCAAGTCCTGCCTGACCAACCTCATTTCCTTCTATGACCCTCCTGATGAATGAGGGAAAGGCTGTTGATGTAGTCTACCTAGACTTCAGCAAAGCCTTTGACACGGTCTCTCACAGCATTCTCCTGGAGAAGCTGGTGGCCCATGGCTTGGACGGGTACACTCTTCGCTGGGTTCAAAACTGGCTGGATGGCCGGGCCCCGTGAGTGGAATCAAATCCAACTGGTGACTGGTCATGAGTGGTGTTCCCCAGGGGTTGGTGTTGGGGCCCATCTTCTTCAACATCTTTGTGGATGATTTGGATGAGGGAATTGAGCGCACCCTCAGTAAGTTTGCAGACGACACCAAGCTGGGGGGAAGTGTCGATCTGCCGGAGGGTAGGATGGCTCTGCAGAGGGACCTGGACAGGTTGGATCGCTGGGCAGAGGCCAACGGGATGAGGTTTAATGTGGCAAAGTGCCGGGTCCTGCACTTTGGCCACAACAACCCCAGGCAGCGCTACAGGCTGGGAGCGGGGTGGCTGGAAAGCTCTACAGAGGAAAAGGACCTGGGGGTGTTGGTTGACGCTCACCTGCACATGAGCCGGCAGTGTGCCCAGGTGGCCAAGAAGGCCAATGGCATCCTGGCCTGTATCAGGAATAGTGTGGCCAGCAGGAGCAGGGAGTTGATGGTCCCTCTGTCCTCAGCCCTGGTGAGGCCGCACCTCAAGTACTGTGTCCAGTTTTGGGCCCCTCATCACAAGAAAGACATCGAGGCCCTGGAGCGTGTCCAGAGAAGGGCAACGAAACTGGTGAAGGGGCTGGAGCACAAGTCTTATGAGGAGCGGCTGAAGGAACTGGGACTGTTTAGTCTGGAGAAGAGGAGGCTCAGGGGAGACCTTATTGCCCTCTACAACTCCCTGAAAGGAAGCTGTGGTGAGCTGTGGGTTGGCCTCTTCTTACAGACAACGAGCGACAGGACAAGGGGGAACGGCCACAAGTTGTGCCAGGGGAGGTTCAGATTGTAGATGAGGAGAAATTTCTTCTTGGAAAGCGTGGTCGGGCATTGGAACAGGTTGCCCAGGGAGGTGGTGGAGTCCCCATCCCTGGCTGTGTTTAAAGAAAGGTTGGATGTGGTACTGAAGGACATGGTTTAGTGGGTAATAGGTGGGGGGGATGGACGGTTGGGCTAGATGATCCTTGAGGTCTCTTCCAACCTTAATGATTCTATGAAAAGCGCTGTCCTATGGGAGAAGATGTCTCCTCCAATTCCATGTCAGTTGTACATGAGGGAAGGCAACACACTCTGTGTTGTCACTCCTCGTTTTGAAGAACTGGTATCAAAAGCACCTTGGAGAGGAAGAAGAATCTTACAATGTGTGTGTAGGCCCCAGATGGAGGGCTGGGAACCAGTATAGCAGGATCAGCACTATGCTGATCTAAGTGTTCATTCCGATAACTTTCCTAAATATCGTAACATTAATTTGTTTGTCAGATATAATTAGAAACTTCTCTTTGGAGAATATGGAAATAATTGCTGAAGCCTTTCATTTAGAGTGAATTATGATTTTTAGGATGTGAAATCATCATGTATCATGCAATTTTAGTTAAATATTATTTGAGGACCCTTTTTCTAGAAGAGTAAATTTTACTGATACTTTTACTGAATTAAGATCAAGTTTCCAGAAGATACACTGTGTGAATAAGAGAATTTAAAACTTTTCATTTTCTTGTAATAAAAACAGCAAAATCTCACTGATTTAAAAATGACCATTTTTCCTATCCTAATTCTTCCTCAGGTCCCAAGTCCTAGCATTATTTTTCAGAAAAGCCAGGCATTCAGAAGCTACAAGCATACTTTTTGCAGATTAAATTGAAGTGAATTCATACAGTTTTTAAGATGGGAAGCTTTCTTTTTAGCCTGTTGGAACATACTGTTGTGTTCAATTTCAGTTCAATACGTTTGTTGATAGTCTTGTACCGTACTCAGAAACACATTTGAGACTTTAAAATGTTTTGATCAACTTAAAATCAGATTTTATTTTTGAATTGGATGTATCTTAAATCTGTTTCAGGAAGTGTCCTTAAGTATTAGAAAATCTTCATTGGATGTTTAATCTTTTTCTTTTTTTTTTCCCCTCTCTCCTGTAGTTCTCCCGCCTTTGATAGATCGTATGGGAGATGCCAAAGACCAAGTTCGAGAGCAAGCACAGAACCTTATACTGAAATTGATGGACGAAGCAGCACCACCCATGGTATGATTAGTTAATGTAGATTCGAATGTAGGCTTCCAGTGTGCTTATGACTTACGCATGAGCTTGGTGTTGAATATGTCACAATGTTACAGCGACTGTTAATGGTGTAAATGTTAAAGATATTCTTAACAGATTGACACTGATGTGTTGTTCAGTTTAAGATAAAAATCTGGCACAGTGCAATTCTGCAGTTTTTGCATATCATAGCTGGATTCTGAGCAGAAGTTTTCGTGTCATGTGGCAGGACTTCGTTAATTAAAGTATGTTTGAAGCAGCCTCCCAGGTTTGAGTTTGCATAATGAGAATAAGTAAGTTGATTTAGTTCTGAATGTATTTTAAAGTTACCTTTGTACTTGATCAGGTAGGAGTAGTCCCGCTGTTGAGGTGGTGCATTCTAACTTAGAAAATCTGGCTATCTAGATGTATGACAAACGTACTGTGTGAACCTTTGACAGACTGACATGGGGATAAGTTTTCCTCTGCCTCATCATCTTAGATTGAAGTTTGAGTTAAGCAAACTTTTTTACAGTTCTTAGTACTGTGCAGCTTCTGAGTGCTAAATCTTGTTTTTCTACTGTGTGAATCTGAAAAATGCAGGATTGTTTAACAGGATTATATTGTTTGAGCAACACTGTTATTTGGAACTGTGGAGACCCTGGTTGTCAATAGGAACTGTTATTCAAGTTCTTCAGAAAGGATTTTTCTGAAGAAAATCTGTTTGAGCGTTAGGTGCAGAAGTTAATAGGGAATATCTTATATTTTGAGAGGGAAAAAGAGGTTCTTTTGCCTGCTAATTCCTGGCTTTGTTTATTCATAGATACAGGTTTGAAAGCTTGTGCGTAGGGAATAAGATTTTGCAGACTTGATCTGCCATGACAAAATTGTTCTCAATTGCTTTGTTTCCCTGGTAGGAAAAACAGGTAGCATGTTTGGCAACTACAGAAACATTTAGTTCCCTTCAAGCATGAGCTGTTTTCTCACATGATTTGGTCACAGATCTGACAGGGATTTAGGCATCAAATTCCAATGTCACCCACAAAGATAGGCATTTGCGTTTTCACAAGATCTGGTGTTGTCAGACACCAGACAAGAGACATCACAGCATTTGCTTCATTGACAAGAGACATTGCAGCATCTTTTCATGCTGAAGTGCAAGTGGTTCACGAGTCACGTGTCCCTGTGCCCAGGATGCTCTGAAGTACCTGGCATGCATACCTGGAAGTACACTTACTTCTACAGTAATAGCACTTGGATAAATGCACAGCAGAACATCTTGGCCACACGTTCATTTGAACAATTGCTGATAAAGAACATAGTGATAGTTGCTTCATGCTATGTCCTCATCATGAAAGAGTTTTAGATTACTGGTCCATCTTTCAGTTCCTGAAGAGTTGTTAGGTTGTGCACTGAGGTGATGGAAGGAAGCTTCCATACCCTTTGAGTTAGATATTCACAGATTGGTAGGGGTTGGAAGGGGCCTCTGGAGATCATCTAGTCCAACTCCCCTGCTAGAGCAGAATCATCTTGAACAGGTTGCACAGGATTGCATCCAGACGGGTTTTGAATATCTCCAGAGCAGGAGACTCCACAGTCTCTCTGGGCAGCCTGTGCCAGTGCTCTGTCACCCGCAGCATAGAAAAGTTTTTGCTCATGTTGAGATGGAACTTTGTGTCTTTCAGTTTGTGCCTGTTGCCCCTTGTCCTGTTGCTGGCTTTCATTGAGTAGTCTGGCCCCTTCCTCTAGATA
>VWZZ01006092.1:0-13176 GCA_013399095.1 Psophia crepitans
CTATTAGGTAGATGGCTCTGTACAAGAGGGAAAAGATACACTGCATGTTTTTGCATATCTCACAGCTCACCCAGGGACAGGGATTGGGTGATGACCTCTGGTTCTGCTTCTTCTTCCTGTTCTCAATACGTTTCTGGTTCATTGTCATCCCTTACTAAGCAAGCTGATTTTTTTTCTGTATTTCTTCTGTATAGGGGTGACTGATACAGGCATGGGTTCGTTTTCTGGTTCAGCTGCAGTGCCTGTCACTGGGGTTTGAGTAGTGTCAGTGCCGTTGCTGGAGTTGGTGTAGTTGCAGTGCCTGTTGCTCTGTTGTCCCTCTCATCCCCTAAGGGTGGTGCCTACTATCGGGCAGTGCTTGGTAGATACTGTCCAGGGCCCAGCACAGCGCAGTAAGTTGTGCCTCTGTGAAACAGCCACAGCATTTTCCTTTCAAATATTCTGTCACTTTATCAAGGTCCTGTAGTTGTTTGGAAGTGAAGTTCCAAACCATTGCAGGTGAGAAGTTCTCTAGATACCTGCCCATATTCTCCCACATGGCATGCCAGCCACGACTACTCAGACTTGGGGCAGATCCCTGGGTGGTATTCTTAAAACATTACCCCAAACAAGACCTGAAAAACATTTGGGAGACACAGCAATAGGAGCATGCCATCTTGAACATCCCAAGGGTATTCCAAATTCTCAAAAGCTGTTGTAACCAGCCTGAAGGAAGAAGGGGAGGTGAAAGATCAGGAGAAAGTAGTATTCTCCCCTGTCTTCCCCACAGATGAGGTACAATTTTTAATCAATTCTGAGAGAGGTTGTCCAAGGTACGGGCATGACAACAATGACACATACAAGTACCAGCTTAACCTCATGACCATTGATGTTATCATATGGTAAACTGATATCACACAGAACAGCAAACTGAGAAACCTGACCCCTCTCCCAGAGGTGATGAACGGCGCTGCAAGAAATAGACGCAGCAAGTACACACATACCACAGACACGTGAACAAACAAAACACCATTGTGACCAGCGACTATTTAATTAATACAATAAATTTGTATAACAAATTTGTTGTAACATGCTCTGGTCAGATCTGTCATTTTCTCAACGCTTTGTGGCCCACACTGGGCGCCAAAAACGACTGTCGTGGTTCAGCCTCAGCCGGCAGCTGAGCAGCACATGGCCGCTCGCTCCCCCCTCCTCCCGGGGGGAATCGGAAGGAGAATCGGAAGAAGAAGGTAAAACTCATGGGTTGGGGTAAGGACAGTTTACTGGCACAGGAGAGGAAGAGGAAAATAACCACATGAGGGCTTACAAAAGGACCATACAGGGTGGGTGATACGCATGATACACAATGCAATTTGCTTACTGTCTGGAACCAGGGCTGCCAATCCCCCAAGCAGTGGCCCCCTCCTCTGCGGCCACCCACCTTTTTATACTGAGCACAATGTCACATGGTATAGAATACTCCTTCGGCTCGTTTGGGTCACCCATCCTGGCGGTGGTCCCTCCCAGCTTCTGGTGAAAACTATACTCGCCAAAAGCTGGGACAATACTTAAGCATGAACTAATTCATTTAGTGAATTAATTATCCAAATCTGACTGTGCCAACTGTAACACTATGCAATATATGAACTTGAGGTTTGAACCAAACTAAACCTCCTACCATACACAATTGCAGTCTGTCCAGGCAGGTGAGGGAGGGAGTTCATAAAAAAGATGGCAATAGCCAGGTTAAAATCTCAGTTGCAGTAGGCTTCTTTCCACCAGACTTTTTCCATTTCCCAAATTGAAAAAAAAGTACAAAAAGTATTATATATGGCACTTTAGGTGGTACATCAACATCACTTACAAAAGCCAGATGACCTTCCCCCACTGAAAAATGCATACACGTTAAAAATGACGGTTGGTTTCTTGAACCTGTTACCTTCTAAAAGCATCACAGTTACAACTTTCATATGACAGGGATTCATTCACGTACATCATCGCTGAAGTGGCTTTCCTGGGAAAAGCACAGTCGGCTTGATTTTGCTTCATCCTTTATGTTAGTTTGCATATTGCAATGGACCCCTCCCAGAGCCGCAGGGCTGGGTAAACTGGTTCCGTGAACTTGCAGCGGAAGGTGTGCAAATGAGCCATCCCGTCAGTAACATTGTAGAATGAAAGGATTCCTGCTTCATAATCTAGAAAAATGCCGATGCGATCAGGATCATCTTCTATCCGGATAGGGATTCTCTCCCCTTTGTGAAAAGCCCAGTATTCAAAATCAAACTTCTTAAGGCACCATGATGCTCTATTCCAGCCCAGTCGACAGGTTTCAGAGTCTCCTTTCCTGCCAATGGAAGGGTAGGCTACGCCAATCCACCATCCTACTCCAGCATGAAGCAAGTCCACTTCCCAGTAATGACTCCCAGAGAGGAATGCATCTCTGCTTAGCACCTGCCATAATTTATCGAATCTCTGGGGACCACAAGGGTAAAATATCCTCCTCCAATTACAGCTTACTACAAGACGGTCATCAGACAATTTTAGCCTTGGGTGAAGGCTGTCATATTCCCAGGTTGGTGATCTTGCATCTGCAGTCAAAACCATAAACATGCTTACTACATTTATCATGACTTGAAAGAAGTCCAAGTTATAAAAAATCTGCAAAGGAGCCACAGCTTGCAGTGTCTTGGAACCTGCCATTTTGCAAGGAAAACCATGACATTTTAAATAGAAAGCACCACTGATGCTTTAAAGTTTCAAAGGCTTTAAAGCAAGTCAGTACCTAAGTCACTGTGTGCATGGTTTGTAAGTGAGAAGATGAATACAGCTAGATAGTAGGGAAAAAACACTGAGCGCTTTTGCTTTATGCAGAGTAGTTGGAGACCTCTGGTAGGATTACAGCCTAAGGGTTTTAGAGAGCACTAGAGTTCTCTAGAAGTTCTTGGGCTGTGAGATCCCATTCCACCAAAATCCCATTTGAAGGTACACTGAGTCTGTTCCTCATAAAGTCACCAGAGTTCTGAGCAGGAGCATCGTGTACATTGCAAAGGAACGACTTCCCAGCTCCTGGAGGATTTACATCAGTACCTAACCTGACATTTAGAAAAGAAAAATCACAGTCTGAAACTACACCCTAGAAATCACTGTCTTAATTTGGAAGCAGCTTAGAATATTTTTTACCATGAAGCAGCTGTCGCAGAACAGCTAGGAATAAAAAGCTAGGAATAGTCACAAAGCTAGGAATAAAAAAATCTATCATCAAATTAAACAAGTTTGAAATTACTCAATCACACATGACAGGTCAAAATGCTATAGGATTTTTAAGATGACATTTTTCTTTGAAGATATTGTCCTACAACTTTAATATTGAATTGCTGCATGTGTCACAAAAGTTTTCATAATATACTCTATCTCAGTAATTTACTGTGTTAGCGTTTGTTTTCTGATTTCATGTTCTAGAAATAATCAAGATACTCCCTTTAAAAACAAGGTCTGGCATTCTTAAACAATCCCTTTCACTCCTTCTGTCAAGCCTGATAAAACCAGTGTCAGAGTTGGGTACCTAAAAGAACACACATTATCATGAATTACAGTACTGCCTAGTGTACTGGCAAGGCGTAAACTTAACTTGTATCTTAAAACTTTCCAAATAACATGCACATCTATTTTTTCTTGTAAGTGAAAACTATAACAATACATCCAGGTGAGAATTGAATAGCCATATAGCTGCAATGAAAACGGAGTTATATTTCCCTCAGTTCATAGCTGACTGTTTTGACTTAATATGATTTTAATCTTAGTCTAAATAAACTCTGAAGCTTAGATGGTTCAAATGCCAGATGACAAATACATTTAACATTCTGGAGCTGCTTTTCAGAGTGAGCAAATTTCCTTTTTAAATGAAAGTTAGGGAAACAAATGTTTATAATATTTCAAAAATCCAGACTGCTTTGAGGCAAAGACATATGGAGAGAGTTGCTGATGTGTGAAATTTCACGTGGCCTGCGGCCTGCAGCAGATGAGGGCTGTTGCTGTTTCTAATCTCAAAGTTGTAACATTCCCTATTACTGTGGTACCTGAGGCAAAGGCCTTTTGTAGGAGAAGGTCTGTTTTCTCGCCGGGATCCAGTCCAGTGGACTGTGGACAAGTGGACACTTGACTGCGTTATTCAGTAGGGAGGGCAAGGGATAGTACTGCGCTGGCGGAGTGGGTTACATGCTGTTCCTGCACCTCACTGATTGGTGTGATCTGAGAGGGTTATTTTTCATTCGATAAAAAGGGGTCCATGAGGTTCCTAGCAGAGAGATAGAACAACTCACTGGACATCTTTTTTACCAACACCAGAGAAAAGGATCACTTGTAGACAGACCCTTAACACTTTACACCATGGACATTATAATTAAAGACAGATCACGGTGATCTGGGGAATCGAAAATTCTTCAAGAATTAAATTAGTCACTAGCTGATCCACACTCTGTCAATTCTGAATAAAAACAAAAGATAAAGATTTCACAGACAGAAAGTAAAATGTCCTTCCCAACCTGAGGTACAAAAAAGGGGAATGACTTTCAGGCAGCACCGAGCACTTGTTTCTCACAAACACTGTAAATATCAGAACCCTTTGAAGACAGTGGCAGCGCACATTCATTGACTGTTTCAGTGACTGAGCTGTAAGTGTTCAGAGCGCTTCTAACTTTTGTTCAACCATACTTACGCTTTAAGAAAAGCAACCGATCAACAGGAGACATGGTTTTCAACACTGTTCCAGGCTCCTTCTTTGCAGTGGCATTAAGGCTACTGAAAACATCTGGGCAGAGGTGAAAAAGGAGAGTTTAGAGAGTCTGCCAGTGGAGGAACATGGTTGTACCATCAAGAATATTTTATAAATGAAACACCATGGGCAATTTTGCTGGACAGGGTATTTGTTTTTGCCTCTTTGGTGTGAATTCCACCCATGTCCTGGGGACGGTCATACTGTCACACTTCATTTTCCAACTTCATAGGGCAAACTGAGTTACTTTTGCTGGGGAAGGGCTACTCTGCACGCTTTCAACCTTACGCTCTTTGGACAGCATGGAGATCCTGGATCCCAGTGTTGCCAAGGAACGACACAATCGAGCACAACCTCAAGTAAGCACCTCCCATTGCACAAACAGCACCCCTCTACCAGACGAGAACAGAATCAGGCAGCTGAAGACAAATGAAGATGCTGGGTATGGAGTACCTTCATGGTACTGTCCAGCAATTCTCCACACATCCTGCAGTGGCCTTTCAGATCTGGATTTCTCCGAGCACCCTGATACACTGTTCTTGGTGGCAACTCTGAGAAAACAGATCATTAAAAGGTAGATGGGTGAAATGTGATGGCCAGTGTTGCATTGGTCACCTGTAACTCAACAAGCATCAGGGCTTCCCTATGGTTATTTGGCTTTGTGGCTCTGTATCCCATTAGGAAACTCCTTGCCTTAAACACACCGAAGGTCACTTAAGGATGAAATACAAGGTCAAAGACAAAAGGAGCTCTAAGCAGAACATGTTAACCCATCTTTAAAGTACCAAAAACCAAAGAATTTTTCAGACTGCCTGAGACAGAAAGATCACCAGGTACATCAACTAGAAAAAGCTTTCAAATTTTACAGGTACCCAATGTTGCGTGCCCGCCAGATATCCTGCCAGAGCACTTACACTCAGAAGGGACTGAAAGGAGAGAGCAGCTATGGTGTGTAGGTGTGATGGTCTGGGGATATAAGCAAGATAAGCTCAGCAAGAAGAAGTCAGCTGTATTGAAATAACTGATAGAGCTGGAAAAAAGCATCAGACAAACTTTGAGGCAGAAAAGGCCATTTTCAGAGTTAAAAGAGAAACCTCCTATGTTCCTAAATCACCAGTGCTATAGCAATGTTGCACCAATGCTGTCAGAGAACACTACCTGTGCCTGAAAAGTTGTTTTCTCCAGTTGATTTGGTAAAAAGTCCTACTCTTACAGATCGCACTTTATTTAAAAGGAGAGCAGGAGAAAGCAAAATTCGCAGCACTCTTCTAGGTACCTTCTTTAAGCCGCACTTCCAGTGGTTTCTGTAGAATGGACTGAAGAACTGTCACGAAGTGCTTATAATGGTTAAGTATGTGCTCAAACGAGAGAGGTATCGGATGCCACTGTTCTGACAGCTGTCTGGACTCCTGCACTTCCTTCTTGATTTCGGTGTACTTCTGAGGGCCGAAAGCCAAATTCTCCGATTAGTACAATGACGTGAATGGACTCTTCCCTCCCAGCTCCCACACACTAGAAAGCAAAGACAAGTCCATATGGGCTATAACAGGCAAGCTTTGCTGTGTTCAGCCTGATTATTAGCTCATTAGCCTGGCCAGTAGGTCCTCCTGCCAGTGGAGCCAGGGGCTACCCCAGAGATGGAGAACCCAGCAGTCAGTTAAAACAGGGCTTTCCAGGACACCCCAAGATGGAATGAGTTTAATCTGGCTAGGACCCTTTGTGGAAAATACCAACGACTAGAAAATGAAACCATTAAGTTTTAAAAGCAATCTAAAGAATATAATCCAACCTTCTCTGCAAAAAAAAATCTCTCCAAAACCATGAAGAGCAGCTTCCCATGTGGAGGTATGTTGTTAGCACACATAGTAGAATGCCAGGGCCATATTGCCCACAACAATGCAACCTCTCAAGTCTGCTAAGTTGCAAGGACGTAAAAATGCACCACAGGCCTTCCCATTTCAAAAGGCGTCCTTCGGCTTGTGTGAGAGCATAAGCACAGGGCAACACATCCTTCCCAAGGAAGGTGAAAAAGAACGTTAGGAAAAAGATGCTGACAGTTACCTGTACACAAAAATAAAAACACTGCCCCTTTCAGTAACGTGATGGCTACTGCTGAGAGTCAGATCTGCAGAGGAGATCACTAGAGCAGTTTACTGGGGACTATGAGGATAAGAGGTAGAAAAAGACCATACAATACCACCTCCAGCAACTCAACAGGATCACTGTGCTGCTGTATTTGTCTGATTCGACATAACAAGGTCTCCAGGGCTGCAAGCTTTTCTTGGCAGGACTCCAACTGCTGATCATGTGCTTTCAGGGCTTGTTGAGTCTTTTCATCAATGAATTTTTTTGCGAGACACTCCTCTTCCTGAAGCAGTAACTGGAGCTCAGTCACTTTGTCTGACAGCTGCCTTTTGCTTACAACGGCATGTGCCTATAGATTAAGCAGAAGAGTGTCCCTCCAAATGCTTAACAGACCATAAACATTTCAGGCATTTCTCTCTCAGGCTTTCAATGCTACATTTTGGTTGAATTTTATTGATTTGCTGCATCTCTTGAGAAACGGGTCTTTACCCCTTAACAGAGTGCAGCAAACTTTACCTGCTGAAGTCCTGGACAAAAAAGCTTGAGGGCAGGTTCCAAGATGCTTATTTGCACGGAAAATGCTATTTTCAGCTGGAATGTAACAGGGTCAGGTACTAACTGCTACATGCAGCAGACCTGGTCCTTTGGTAGCATCACTTTGCCCCCTTTTAAAGCAAGCTAGGAACAGGGAGCTGCTAGGCAGCAAAGGCCTCCAAAAGGAAGTGACATCAAACTGCAATGTCCCAAACTTCTAGAGAGCTCCCTCCAGCTTTTACTGACATTTCTGTAACAGAGATGCTTAGAGATGCTTCTTAGAGCAAAAACCATTTCATGGTCTATAAATGAGGTGGAGCTTAGCATACATTCCCATTCATAAGACAGAATCAATAGAGCTGTGCCTGTGCTTGCTTAACTCTGGTCAGATTATTCAATAATGCGGTTCAGTGCAGTGCAACAGTTATCAGGGAAGCCAGAATAACATATACTGTTAGCATATATTTGCTATTCCTTTGCACAAAAATATCAAGGTTGATCTTCCAGAGATGGTCAGCTGATCACGGAGTGAGGGCTAGGCCTTTGTAGACTCTTTCCCTCTTCTATCCCTTTGATAGTAACATGTTGTGATGGATACAGGGAACACACTCTTCCTAAGATGCAGTAGCTGCCTCATTCTTTGAATAGCTACATGGAAGCAAAATGTCTCTCCTTGGAAAATGACTATCCAGTGAAAAAGCAAAACACGCTTTACCTTTAGATCATTAGCAGCCTGCTCTATGGTTCTTCTGTTACCAGCTTCTTGCTCTTTTCTCTCTTCTAGATCCTTCAAACACAACACCATGAGTTCCTATACAACAATGAAACAAAATAAAACACAGTTTTGTAAAAACATCTGCAGAAACCAGAAATCAGTATCCAGCTTGCTTTCCATACAGGGACGTATGTTACTGAAACACTCAGTTTATGCAGCTTATTAAGGGCTGTAATGATGAAACATCAGGATTTCAGCATTTCACCTGCTCCTGGTGGCTATACTGGTAAGCTTTGGAGAGTTGTACAAATTAGTACCACTTTCATAAGAGGGAAAAAAACATTCTCATCTTTAAATCTATGGCACTGAGCATTTCAAGACTACATGTTCATGAACTTAGCAGCTGAAGGGCAGCTAACCAAGTAATTTTATTCAAAGCATCAATGGGAGGCTCTGTCTAGTCAAAATCCAGTGAATATTCAGGATGCTTCCCAGTGTACCAAAATGCCCCACTATCCCTACAGTGACGATGTAGTTCAAATGCTTGCAACTGCAACAACAAACACTATCAACTTGGCTGGTAATGACAGTATCTGTGATACTTGTGGTGTATCCTGAGATGCAGTGAGCAGCACAGCACAGGGTTCATGTTCTGCTGTGTCAGCCCCCCAGTTTCTCACCTGCAGCCCTCTGAAATTCAGCTGTCCTTGGTCCAGCAGGCTGAACAGTCTTGGTGCACTCAGTGACGCATTTTTGTCATTAGTACCATGAGAGACCCAGGTAATGCAGCCCTGTACTCTCAGTACACTAGTGTTATAACAGAGCCCCTCATTGATCATAGAACCATAGAATGGCTTGCGTTGAAAGGAATTTTAAAGATCGCCTAGTTCCAGCCCCGCTGCAGCAGGCAGGGACACCCTCCACGATACCAGGTTGCTCAAAGCCTCATCCAGGCTGGTCTAAACACTTCCAGGGATGGGGCCTCCAGAACCAATCTGGGCAACCTTGTGTTCCAGTCTCTCACCACCCTCACAGTGAAGAATTTATTCCTAATCTAATCTAAATCTCATCTCTTTTAGTTTAAACCCATTACCCCTTGTCCTGTCACTACATGCCCCTGTAAACAGTCCCTCTCCAGCTTTCCTGTAGGTCCCTGTCATGATTTTACCCCCAGCTGGCAGCTGAGCACCACGCAGACGCTCGCTCAGTTCCTCTCATCGGAAAGGGGGAGAGAATCAGAAGAGTGAAAGTGAGAAAACTCGTGGGTTCAGATACAGACAGTTTAATAAGTGAAGCAAAAGCCACGTGCACTAGCAAAGCAAACCAAGGAATTCATTCCCCACTGCCCATGGCAGGCAGGGGTTCAGCCATCCCCAGGACAGCAGGGCTCCGTCAAGCGTAATGGTGACTTGGGAAGACAAACGCCATCACTCCGAACGCTGCTGACACCCCCCTCTTCCTCCTCCCCAAGCCCCTTATAAACCGAGCATGATGCCATTATGTCTGCCCCCTCCCACCTCCCTGTGCACCCCCCAGCCAGTTACTTTCCCATTACCCACCAATGCTGTAACACCATTGCAGCAAATCTGCCACCAAATCTGTGAGGCAGGATTTGCCTTCAGTGAAGCTGTGTTGGCTGTCACCAGCACCTCCTTATTTTCCAGATGCCTTAGCATAGTTTCCAGGAGCATCTGCTCCAGGATCTAAATAATACCAGATAAGCTAGCTCCAGAGGTGTAGCTGTTATCAGTGTCCTGTTCTGCACCTGGGATCCAGTCAAAAGCATCTGCATGCAACATCCCCAGGTCAGCATGGCATTTGAACTCTGCTGAGTTGACAAACTGAGCATAGGTGTTGCTTCACAGGCAACAGTCTGCATTTCTGGCATGTGCCTCCTCTGATGACACATGCAATTTTTCATTTGATTATAGCAGAGTCTGAAGAAAATGGGCTCGCAGCAGAAACCGGCATCTGGAAGTCCCTTGGCACAGGCACATCCATGCAAGCAGATAAATGTTCTTGCATGGAGCAAGACACTCATGTTAAGCCATCCATTCCAGCAACAATTTTCCAGTCTTGTCCCTGAAGGACCAGAAGGGTTCTGCACCACGTGAAGATTCAGGAGTTCTACTAGGTATCAGCCTTCCTCAATTTATTCTGCAGCCCTTTATCAAAGACTGACAAAGACCACAGAGCAAAACTCAGTCTTCCTTCTCTGCCAGTATAACAGACCACCTCAGGCACTCACTCCCTCACGACAGTGATCATATGGAAATACTTACGCCAGCCCCAAGCATTTCTGGTTAAGCATTATTTTCTTTACGGAGGTAAACGAAAGAGCTGCTACCTAGCAGTGGAGACACTGTGTCTGCAACACTGACAGGCAACCGATGTCATTCGCTCTGAGGAACCAACTCCAAAAACTTCAGGGATTGCCTGTATGTCCCAACTCACTCAAATGAAAACACTGTAAAAGTAAGGATTTCTGAGAGATGAAACTTGTAACTCCAGTCAGGCTCACAGGACACATATCAAGTGCATAGTGTGCTGATCCTATGTCCTGCATTCAGGAGCACATGGAATGTCCTTCCTGATATGACGCTAGATCCAGGGATGAACCAGTTGATGGACCTCCCACAATGGGTCTCATCTCTTCGTAGCATTCTCAGCTAGGATTTGCTAAAAGCGCTGAGGATGACTCTCACATGCTGCCTGGTTGATGTCACATCACAAGCGCTGCACAAAATAACTGCTCCCAGTAAACAAAATAACTAGCTGAATATAATCTCTTGGGCTACAACTACTTTTGACAGTTTGTGCCTGAATCTCTGCAGCCCTAAGCCAGCAGATGTCAGCAGAGACTTCCCAGTGATGGAGCATCGCAAGTTTCTACCCTGCTCACTTCCTATCTTGGCACAAATAACGCGTTACAGCAGCTGCTCCCCTGTGTCCAACAGACCTCCAGGATACCAGCACAACTTGTCGCTTTGCGCTCTTTACCCTGGCTCAAATCAGCTGGGAGGGGACACCGCCAGGTCAGGTGACCCAAACAAGCCAAAGGGGTACTCCGCATCATATGACATCATGCTCAGCATATAAAGGGGGACAAAATCAAATGTTTCTGCTGAGGTCTTTAAAACGGAGATTTTTCTGTTGTGCTCGTTACGATTGTAACTATGTCTTTACTAGGACTGATGTTCATCGCTTTCTGTCTGTCCTAAGAGCACATGGAGACGCTGACTTTCCTTCAAAGGGCAGAAATTACTCAGCTTAATCCTTCTATCTGCCACTAGAGTAGCAGGCAATAACACGTGACAGAAGTGTCAATACCAAAAACAACACTGCATTCTTTAGTATCAGAAACGTGCAAGAACCTACAAGAAACAAACTCCTTCTGCCAACTGTTCACCTGAGGTGAACAAGTCCTCTGTTCCCCTGAAATGTTCTCCAGATTCCCCTACTTGGAACTGTTTCACAAACATTATCCCAAGCTACCCTGCTAAGGCCAAAGCACATTGCTTGGGATGACAGTTGCAGAACATACTTGAAATCTGGGAATGTAACAAGTTTTGCAGCATTTTGGAAAAGTCGTTTTTGTCTACAGCCTCTAATAGTGCATACGCACTGTGGCTCCAGAGAGTGCTTCCCTGCTTCCCGGCACGTGCATCATGGCGCAAGAGGTGCCCGTGCGCCATCTCATCCTGTAGCTTCAAAGAAGATGCTGTGCCTGTGTACTGGAAGGATGCCACAGTATCTCCAGCCACCTGCCTGGTCAGGTGTCAGGATAACAGCCTGTGCGGTGCTCCCAAGCTTAGCAACACAGCATGCAGACCTCAACAAGCCTCCCGGCAGGCTCTCCGGAATCAAACAAAGCACAAGCGGGAAGTACTGGGCAAGCCTGCAAAGCTTCCTGGGGCTGCTCGATGGACTACCGAACTGGGATGAATAAAAAAGCTTAGGGAAGAACCCCTGTGCTGGTTGTGGCTGGGATGGAGTCAATTTTGCTCATAGCAGCTCATATGGCGCTGTGTTTTAGATGTGACGAGAGGCTGGGAGAGAACACAAGCAGGCAGAGGATCCCAACTAACCAAGGAGGTATTCCATGCCATATAATGTCATGCTCAGCAGTGAAATGGAGAGTTTTTCAGTGGGTTAAGCCATCTTTTTGCTCAGGAACTGGCTTGGCACTGATCGGCCTGTGGGAGGCGATGAGTGACTGCCTTTGCATCTCTTGTTTTGTTCTTGCTCCTTTCACAGAATCACAGAATCACAGAATCACACTTCTTTGCTTGTTAAACTATTTTTGTCTCAGCCCACAAGTTCTCTTGGGCATAGCTGTCCGAGCCAAAAGGCTTCCCCTGTCCCACTGGGCAAGGGAGGGGGGAGTGAGCACGTAGCCGTGTGGTGCTCAGCTGCCTGTCAGGGTTAACCCACAGCACCCCAAGCAGCTGTCAGGGAACAGGCTCTGTGCACAGGGGCTCACTACAGCGATGGCTGCATGAACAGAAATGGCCTTTCCCCCTCCCCTGCAGCATCCGTGTTTCTGTCAAACGTACGTCCTGGGCTGGCAATGAAAAGTTCCCACGGGCAACCAAGCTCCTCTGATTCTCCACACAACGCCTGAGGAGAAAACGCTGCTGTGTGTGACCGAACAGTGTCACCTTCCCCCTGTCCCTTGGTTCATGCTCCGGCTGCCTGTGCGCTCGGGGTGTGACTGGCTAATTCTGCCCGGCAGGCAGGAGCCACGGCCCAGCGCGGTGACAGCACACCCACCCGTCCCTCTGAGATTTGCCAAAGCACAGAAACTTTGCGCCGCTCGCCAGCGCGGCCCACAGGCGTGATGCGACGGCAGAGGAAACCTGAGCTCCGCAACCTGTTCCCCGGGCAGGCAAAGCAAGGGGGAAGGCTCGGCCTACTGCTGTCCGCTTGCGCCAACACAGCGGCCACCACCGCGCCCCGGGAAACGGACACCCAGCCGCACAGTCCCAGAAACGAGGGGAAAACCGGCAAGAGACACCACCAAATCACCACCGGCCCGTGCCCGCTGCGCCGCGTGTGCCCACGCACCGCACCCACCACCCCACCCCCGGCC
>VWZZ01006092.1:13615-65995 GCA_013399095.1 Psophia crepitans
CGCGGCTGCACAGCAGCGCCCGGCGCGCGGAGCCGAAGGCGGCAGAGTGCCTCCGCAGGGCACGCCTCTCTGCTTGCTGTCTCCCAGCTGGGTGTTTGTCCTCTCCAGCGTCTCCCGCGTATTTGTGGGAGTCAGAATAAAATGCTCACGCTCTTATGCGGTTCGCGTACTTACTTTCGTTGGCCGAAACCCTTAGCTACTACCTCTGACCGAATCTGTAAGGGGTTTTTGTCTACTTGTGTCTCTCTGTGAATAAAAGCAATCCAGAACATTGACCAAAAAACAACCCCAAGATGAAAAAAACAGGAAGAGGTTTGAAAAGAAGCACTTTGGTGGACAGTTTGAGAGTCAGTATGTGCATTAACACGTGAGGATGGGGGGCCTGAGGAGCGGGGGCCATCCTGCTGAAAGCAGGCGGCGTCTCCTGCCTGCCCAAGCGCTGCTGAGTAATCGGGGGTTTGGAAGGATTTTCTCCAAAAGTGCTTTGTACGGGTCTAGTACATGCTAGAGTCACGGAATTACAAGGGGTTTTGGGGATGTCTGGAGATCGTCCGCACTCCCCACCCACAGAAACGCACGGGTGCCTGCTTTAAAACGAGTAAAGGTGAGGATCCCACAGCCTCCTTGGGACCCTGTTGTGGTGTTTGACCATCTTCACAGTGAAGGTTTTTCTGGTGTCAAATCAATGTTTTCCTCGTTACAACTTGTGCCATGCTGTTTCACTGTGCCCTTTTGTGGCCTCATTTTCTCTACCCACTGCCGTAAAGGACATGTAGACAGCACTGAGCTGTCTGCTGGAGGCCGAGCAAGCCCAGTTCTTTCCACATTTCTGGTGCGCTTCAGCTCCGCTACTGTCCTGGTGGATTCTGCAGGAGGGTTTGCTTAATGGAGTCAATATGCGTCTTGTCCAGGGAGTTGTGTGGCTGGCCTTCATCGCCACAAGACCACGCTGTCGGAAGATACTCAGCCCAGGACCTCAGTTCCTTTTCTGACAAAGTTGTTCCTCAGGCAACCAGTTGGTGCCCAGACTTAACTGTTGCAGAGTTACTTCATGGACTGAATAGGCCCAGAGGCCTGTCCTGATCTTTGTGAGTATAATGCTGGTGCATTTCTGCAGCCACTCTATCACTCCTCATCGCCAGCTCCACCCACTCCTGGTTTGTAATCATCGCAAACTTGCTGAGGGCATATTCCACCCTGTTGCCCTGGTTGTTGATAAGACCATCAAAGAGCATTGGGCTCAGCATCAATGCCTGAAGAATGGCACTAGTACCCAGCCTGGACTTTGTACCTGGACTTTGCACATCTAATGACAACGCTTAGCGCCTAGCAGTCCAGGTGGTTTTCCATCCGCTTTCTAGTCTGCCTGTCCAAACAACAGTTCATCAGTTTGTCTGTAAGGACATTCATAACTTGCAGTGTTAGAATTTGCAGGTTACTAGCACCTAGGGCATCACTGCCTGTTTCACATGCAACTTTGCCGATGAACTTACTGAGCTCGTCTTCCTGTGCTTTTTAGTGTTTCTAATTGTTTACTTTAGAGCAAGAGTTACAGTAAAACTGAAATGTTTGTGTAAACACTAGTGGATGGTCAGGTGATGATATCACACACTGAAATCAGATGTACTTTAAACTCGGTACTTTACTGCCTCGCATGCTGGGAAAATGCTGCTGCACTGGGGTTGTGAAACCCTGCTCTTTGCGTACAGCTTCCACAGCCGTCTTTCTGGAGGGAACCCCATTAAGCCCCATGCCATCACCCTGTTGTGTGGGTGTCTGCAGAGCAGTCCCAGGGAGCCCCACAGCTGCCCTGGCACCCTAAGCTGAGATCCTCCACATACCCCAGCTTGCACAGTGGCACATCAGCTCCAGGAAGCATCCCAGGCACCAGGTCCGGGTCAGAGGGAGCCTGCAGCCAGTTTTCACAAGCCCAAGCTGGACATGTCTGGCCCTTACTACATCTTTCTCTTACAGAGCGCTGCCTGGGGGCCCTGCAGTCTTCTTCTCCAGCAACAACCACTGCTCTTGCCAGGCTCATCCTGCATGTTGAAGGCCCTTGGTCTTGGCCTACAGAACAGTCTGTGTAAAAGCCAGTAACACACTAGAGCTTGGAGAAAAGAGCAGATATTTGTGTCAGTTTGGGCCTCCCATGTCAAAGAACTCCAAAGACTGGCTATCTCAGCCTCAGAGACCAAAACCCACCAAAGACTGTGGCCAACAGAGCCAACAATGCAGCAGTATCGTTATGGTATTATATACCTCTACCTTGAGTAGTATGTTTGAGTAATGCTTGGAATTGGTGGCTACAGCTACATAAATCATCCTGCTTTTTAAAAATAGGTACTATCACCCTTTTCAGGAGACTAGCAACAGCACCACATTTGCACAGTATCTTTAGAAGAACTGGCTCACAGATGGTTCAATCAAAGACAATTAACTTTCAAATAGGGGGAGATTTTTGTAGTTCATTTGGAAAAAAACAGAGGACTGTACCTATACAGAGAGAGAAAATGCCCTGCTCTCTTTAGTCATGGTTAGAACGGTCCACTGCTCTTTCCAGGTAAGAAAGGTTAAGGAAGCTGTGAGTTTTGCAAAAGCTATAGTCCCTCCAAAAAAGAAAAAGTTGCCTGTGGGAAGATACTTTCATAGGGCAGGTCTAGCTCACCAAAGCAATCCATGTGCTGTTGCTCTTGCTCCTCCGATGTCAGCAAGATAAAGATATGCTTACAAATATCTAAAGGCGGATGTCAAGAGGAAAGGGCCAGACTCCTTTCAGTGATGCCCCGCCACAGGATGAGGGACAATGGGCACAGACTGGAACGCAGGAAGTTCCATCTCAATAGGAGGAAAAAACTTCCTCACTTTGAGGGTGACAGGGCACTGGGACAGGCTGCCCAGAGGGGTTTGTGTTGTCTGCCTTTCTGGAGATATTAAAAACCCACCTGGATGCATTCCTGTGCTACATGCTGTAGGTGATCCTGCTCTAGCAGGGGGGCTGGACTAGATGGTCTCCAGAGGTCCCTTCCAACCCCCACCAATCTGTGATTCTGTGAGAAAAGCAACAGCTACATTTTTTACAGGAAGGAAACAAGCTGTACTTGGAAGCAAATGTGAATAAATATATTAGGTACTACACACAGTGTTCAAGATGAAAACACCTTTTCCCATGGCTGCTAGCTTGTGCCACTGAGCCACACCATGATCCACACACCCTTGCGATGGCTCAGCAGGATTCTCTAGTGCATAGTGTTCTAAGTCCCAGACAGCATCTAGGCTGCATCTCTAGCATGGAGATGCCGAGATCAAGCAGGACTGATTTATGTGGTTTGATTGAGAGAGAACAGCTAGGAAGAGGCAGCAAGTTTCAGTGTAAGCACGTAGTCTGGATATGCAGCTGGGAGAGGGATTGCTACTCAGGGCAAGGCAATGTAGAATTTCTGTTTGGCATTATTATTTATGCATTTCACATGCCCACTCTTCCTATCTTGTACCGACAGATTCTTTCTCTTGCACCTAGCAACATCTAGGTGCTACAGACAACCCTGTAACTAGCAATAAGGGGAAGATGGTATTTTTTTTCCTTGGTCATCTTTTCCCATCTACCTCTGAACATTCTGATTTCGCTTTCTATTTTTTTGCTTTGCTTGTCCACCAGGCTGCTGATGTATCTGTTGCATCAACAGCAGTGTCCTAGGACAGCCCAGCAAAGGTAGCACTGAAATCCATGGACAGTCACTGGGAACTGGGATTTTCTGAAGAATAGGTGTTCTCTGTATCCTCTGCCCTCTGCTTATCCATGATATTCTGCTGTTTAGCAGTTCTTTGTATACTTGCTCAACACTGCCAGTTGCAGAGCAGGTGCTTCTTGGCTGAGTAACGGATAGTTGTCTTTCAGAGCCCAAAGCAGAGCAGCTGGAGTTGTAACCCAAAGGCACATTATACACTTCCCCAGGAAATTTCCAGGGAAATAGAAATTGCCCCAGTAAGCTGTGGCAGATAACAACCCACAGAGCGGCTTTTGAGAAAGTACTCTTTGCAAAGAGTCCAGAAATATTAGCAGGTAAGTAGGTACCATTTACCTACTACCTGAGGTGTAAGATGTTGTAAAGTACCATCAATAATGGCAGCCACAGCTGCATATACTTAGGTCAACAAACGCCTGCCTTGGTCCTGTTCAAACACAAACTAGTACATCTGCGTCTTAATCTGACATAATTTACATGCCCTGTCAGTGAAATAATGCCAGTAATTCACGTTGAGACTTCGCTTTCAAATGAAATATCTTCCTACGCACCATTTTCCTTCTCAGAGAGTCTGGCTGCCATGGATATTGGTACCTATGGGGCAGAAAGGATGGCCCTAAGCAAGATGCTCTCCCTGTTGGAGCAGTGTGCCTCACACAGTCCATCTGCTTTCAACATTTGCAGTCCGTTTTTGCCACAATGACACTAATCCTTCTGTACAGCCCCACCTGAGGAGAAAAGCACTCCCAATCTCATTCACCTTTTAGCAACGCCAGGACGAGCAATATCTCTGGGATGGAAAGATATGACCTAATGTCACGGCTGTGCGGCAGAGCTTCAGTAGGACTGTAAAAGACTGCCAGGAAATCGGTTCAGTTTGGCAATAACCTGTGGCCCCTGCCACTCCTGAGGGGGGCAGGACAGCAGGTCGGGAGGAAGGCAAAGGGGAGAAGGAAGAATGGAGTAGGTAGAACTCACTTGGCTGTTAAAGGGTTTGTGTTATGAAACCGCAGCTCTGAGGAACAGCCAGATGCACAGTACAGTGGAGGGAATGCCCCCTCCATGCCCACAGAAAGCATCAGGTACCATCTGCCCAGCTGCTGAAGTTCATAGGGGGGCTGGAAGCCTTTTACTGATTGAGGCATTTTGCCTCATGTAATGGACATAGTGCAGCAAAGGCTGTACATTGTGTACAGTCTTCTCAGCCATCTCTTGGCTCACTTTTTTCTTCAACTCCTAGACCAAAATGCAAGTGTATCTTTTCCCTCTCGTACAGAGCCATCTACCTAATAGTCCATGAGCTGAGGGCAGGAATTCCAGTAACCAAACTGCATCTAACAGCAACAAACCTAGTGGCGTTTCTGAAGCTCAGGGACACTGTGATCTAAGATGCTGAGATTGCCCTTGGCATCAACTACTCCAAAATCCATGGGAAGCAAAATCCATCAGGGCTGGCTTTTTAGAAATCAAATGCAAAATCCCGCTTCTTAGGCAATTCCCAAGAAGGCAGGCAGCCCAGGAGTACACACAGATTCGCAAGCGTTAAGCTCCTCAATCAGCACAAGCAGATCTTGTCTGTGCTCCAGATTTCTGATACTCTGAGGAAGGTTTACCAAAGCAGATCATCAATGCTTTTCTTAACACGACAGGTAGCGCCTTTCGCTTCAGGCACAGATTTCGTGCAAAATAGGACTTTTACCTGCTATTTCAGGATGACTTCAGCAGTTAACGTTTTCACAGTGACTCTTGGTTAACCTGAAGGAAAGGTAAGGTCTAGAAAAGGTAAGGGAATCTTTGGCAGGAGGCTGGCCACCGTGGTGAGGCGGGCTTCAGACTAAAGGACTCAGGGTGTGGGGCCCAAAATGGCAAAGCCCAAGCCATGGCAAGCAGCTGGGGAATGAGCCAGGCCAACCAGAGCAGCGACACAAGTCCCGTAGCTGCCTCCCGAGATGGGAACCAGAAAGGGAGCTGCCTCAGGGGTGTCTGTAGCTATGGCGTATCCTCCTGCCCCCTCCAGAGAAACATCCACACTCAATTAAATCTCTGAAATGCCGGTACATCAACGCACACGACATGCGGAACAAACAGCAAGAGGTCGGCGTGTGGTCACAGGGCCACGATCTCACTGCGATTACAGAGACGTGGTGGGACAGCTCACATGACTGGAATGCTGTCATGGGTGGCTCCGTACTTCTTAGGAAAGAGAGGCCAGCAAGGAGAGGTGGTGGAGTTGCTTTTTGTGTGTAAAAAGGAGCTGGAATGTGTTGAGCTCAGCCGAGGGGTGGATGAGGAAAGAGTCAAGAGCTTATGGGTAAGAAGGAAGGGGCAGGCTACTATGGGTGACACTGTGCTGGGTGTTTACTACGGGCCAGCTGATCAGGAGGAGGATGTGGATGAGGCCTTCTGCAGACAGCTGGAAGTAGCCTGACGATCACAGGACCTGGTCCTCATGGGGGACTTCAACCACCCTGACATTTGCCGGGAAAGTAACATGGCCAAGCATGCTCAGTCCAGGAGCTTCCTGCAGAGCACTGATGACAACTTTTTGATGCAGGTAGTAGAAGAGGCATGGAGGAGAGGGGGGCTGTTGGACCTTATACTAGGAAAGAAAGAAGGATTGGTTGAAGATGTGAAGCTTGGGGACAGCCTTGGCTGCAGTGACCATGAGCTGGTGGAGTTCAATATCCTACGTGGAAGGAGCAGGGCAGTAAGTTGGCCACTTGGGCAGAGTGTAGGAATGTAGTCAGAATATGTAGAGATGCAATGAGGAAGGCTAAGGCCCACTTGGCATTAAAACTGGCGGGGTATGTCAGGGACAACAGGAAGGGCTTTTTCAAGTACACCAGCAGCAAAGGGAAGACAGGAAAATGTGGGCCTGCTGCTGAATGAGCTGTGTACCTTGGTGGTGGAGGATACAGAGAAGGCAGAGTTGCTGAACGCCGCCTTTGCTTCTGTCTTTACTGTTAAGGTTGCCCCCCGGAAACCTGGAACCTGGTGGTAGAAGAGAAAGTCTGGAGAAGGGAAGACCTTCCCTTTGCTGAGGAGGATTGGGTCAGAGATTATTTAGGAGCTCTAAATTCTTGCTAAGTGACTTCGATGCATCATTTTCTCAGTACTTAACCCATGACCTACCAGCACCGAGCTCATGACAACACCCAGGATCACAGTTTGACTGGGTTCATGCATCCCTCAGCACAGTCCTCCACGACAAAAGTCCTGGGAGATAGGCCATGACGCTCGCTCCTTCTATCTCACTGTTTCTCTCCACAGATTTGACACAGGTGCTTTTAAGAAAGGAGGAGGATATGCTCAAAACTATGCTTCTGCAACCCTACCAGCTTCCTGCAAGTACGAGCAGCATCAAACGTAAAAGTAACATAAATACAGAAAATAATCCTGTTTTCAGTTTGGAACTATTCTACAAAAACTGTTCAAATAGCAATGCTATTACATATAAAATAATTTACCAAATCATACAGGCACACGGATAACACTGCCAACCCAATACTGCTTTCCCAGTGCCACACCAGGAGGCATTACTATGACTCCAGGATGGACTGACATGAGTGGTGCTATTTGAGGATTATTGCTTCTTTTCTGCTACAGCATCACCACTTACAAAAGATAATTTGTAGTATAGAGGCCGGATAATTATGCAAAACAGGAAATAACTGGTTTGAGAAATTTACTTGGTAGTTACTCCCACTAGCTGAAGCACAGTCACAGTTGCCTATGTTGTTGTTGTATGTGTAAGATAAAGAAGTACAAATGCAGCTGAATATACCGGTGGGGAAATTACTGGGATGTGTGTGTGCAAACTATTAACATGTCACACATGAAGTGTAAGAAGAATTAAGGCGAGGAAAGGGATTAATGGCTGCAGAAAATGGGGGAGATGCTGGAAACATTATTGGAAAAATCCTCTACTTGTTCCTGCTGTCTCTTTGCCAGACCTCCCAGAGGCAGCCTTACTGGGCTTGGCGAATTGAGTAACCACAAATCTTTCCTGTAATCCTTGCTACAGCAAGAATGTTCACCATGCCTATCAAACATGGTACCTCCTTCCACCACAGTAGCTGAAACACCTGGTCGAATTGCGATAGCAAAATGACCACCCAGTCAATTCCTTATTCACCAAGTAGTCCACCCATCAAATCCTTCTTTCTCCAATTTAGCAGCAAGAATGTTGTGTGGGACCATGCCAAAGATTTTACAGAAGTCCAGGTAGATGACAGCTGGAGCTCTTCCCTTGTCCATTGATGCAGTCACTCCATTGTAGATGGCCACTAGATCAGTCAGGCAGAACTTGCCCTTGCTGTCTCTAATCACCTCCCTGTTATCCATGTTTTGATGTAACTTCCAGGAGCATCTGTTCCATCATCTTACTGGCCACCAAGGTGAGCCCAACGAAGGAACTGTGTGCTGCAAGAACAGAGCATAGACTTCACCCTGCGGGACCAAAACTGCAATCTTTCCTCCACTCCCTTCTACACCCTCATTCTACAGTCCCATCATCTGTTGTCTTCTTGCTCTGTGATGGCTCCTCTGCATAACTTGATGCTGGCAGATACCAGAAAGCTGCTTTTAACTATAGAAGGGGGTCTTAAACTTGTTTACTTAGGAAAGTTTATAGCATTCTTGAATCCTCCTCCCCAACCTGAAAGTTAAAACACAAAGTTAAAAAGTCAGCAAGCGGGCTGATGCTAGAAGCAGGAAACCTCCAGTAAAATCAACACCTGAGATTTACCTATGTTACGAAGCAATTACTGCCCATGGTTTGATAAAGAAAGCTCTGGATAAAACCTTGCAGTGTCCAGCTTTGATAAGAACTGAGGCTACTAGATGGCTCCTATTTTTGCTGACCTTGCTACAAGAGGATTGGACAAACATGTTATAACCCAAGTCAAAAATCCTGCTTTGACAATGGTGGTGAGCAACAAGACTGCAAAGGAATACATAGGTGACACAGAATATGTAATATTTTTCAGACACATACTTGCTGAGCCTACTACCCTAGGAGTTCAGTAGCTGCATAGATGAGACAGGATATAGTAGCTTCTGATCAGTGCTTTCCTGCTTATTCTATCTGCAAAAACAGTAAGACTGGACTTGTGGTGGTTACTGAGGCCACAAACTGGCCCGCTTGCAAGAAGTGGAGGACGACTGCTAGGTTACAAGGTACATGCTGCTCACATATTTATAGAATGATTGGAGTTTGGCTTGGTATTTGCTTCAAGATTAAGGGATTTAGATTTTGAAAGTGGTTGTGTTGAGGACTGCAGAACAAGCAGTACACTCAACAGGAAACAAGGGCAGAAAACCTACAGATCTGGCAGTGAGAAGACTGTCTGGCAAGGGAAACAGACCTGTCCCTTTGCCTACCAATATACCTCCATCCCTGCAAACTTTGCTTTGACTAACATCTTTAGAGAGCTGATCTTTAGACAAGGCTTTAAGTTCTATGGATTATAGTTATTTTAAACTTTAAAAAATATGACACAACATTTCACATAATTTTCTTACAATCTCTCAAAGTAGACTAGAAACATCTGCTGTGCATTTCAATTAAGGCAGCAAATTTCCCCCTACTACACAAGCGTGTTGCCAATTTCTAGAGCTGCATGATTGTGCACAGAAATATGCATAGTAAGGAAAGGAAACAATGCACCTCTTTCTAAGAGAAATAACAGGACAAAATTGCATCAGTGTACATCATACATTTATTACTGAACAACTCTCTCAACTCCAAAATTGGGCACAGGGATTAAAAATAAAAATTCATTGCACTACCTAGTAAAGCATTACTAGTAACTCTCATAAAAAATGTACAAATTTTGTTAAAAATTTATCAAGCCTTCAAATGATTTGGTTACAGATATTTATAATATATTTAAAACTAAGTGTTAAATGAGTATGATTTACAGAAGACATTTGACAAAATATAATTCCAACAAAACCCATAAGCTTTTATAATCATTAGCAAATATGAAACATAAGTAGCAAAATGAGGTAACAAAAAAACCCACAGCTTTTACAAAGGCCCAAAAAAAAATCAGTCAAAAATGTGTTTTCTACAGTTAAAATTAAAAAAGTTGGTAAGTCTCATCCCAAGTATTACACAACGTCTTAACAGTTGTGAAATCACATTCAAGAGCCTGTACAAAATAGCATACAACAGAAGGCTTTAGTTTTTTTGTAAAGAAAGTAATAAAATAAGACATTGGAATTATCTATAGGGCTTGATACCCATTAAAATGTCAAATTAAATGGACAGTTTATGCAAAACACACAGCAGTGCCAATATGATAAAGCAAACACATTACAGGTTGTTGGGGTTTTTTTTGTTGCTGTTGTTTGGGAATTTCTATTTTTTTTTGAGAAGCAGGAAGCCAGGTGATGACAGAAAGGCAATGAACATAAAAAAACCCCACCTTGTGGAATTCAATTCAGGTGCTGCCAGGCACCATGGCAGGCTGTGGAATTACACAGAAATGTGCATAAGAGATGGCAGTTGACAGCTGAACTATAATCCCCCTCCCTTGACCGCTACAACAGAGAGGACTTGGTTGTAGCTTTTCTGAGCCGACTCAGAACATATGCGTGTGTGCTGTTAAAACACACTAACGACAGGAAGCAAGTCCACATACATCTGCAAGAGTCCCATGCAAACGAAAGAATTATTCCAGAAGAGATGAGCCATAGGAGTGCAACAATGAACTTCAGAATTTTACCAACTTAGACTCTCCATCTCCTAGATCTCCCATTGTCTCAGTTTTATTGGGGAAAAAGGGACATTGCATATCAAGATTTCTCCAATTTCAGAAAGAGGACTACTTTCCCTCGGCTTCAGAGGAACAGGTCTTGTTCATTATATCTAGCTTAGAAAAAGTGCCCTCTTTCTACACTTTGAACTGAATACTGAGCATTGTTGTGTTAGTTATATTTAAATCTGCATGCAGATTTTTTCTTTTGCAGCTATATAAAAGGGCCTAAGTTTTATAAGATATATGTGGCATATGATTTTATTTGTTAAAAAAATAAATTTTATTACATGTAATTTAACCTGCTAGGTGTAATTGTGAAAAGCCTATTCTTTGGCTCCACTGGAAGAGAGGAGAAAGTCTAATATTTGAAGTTAATGTAACAGAATTTTTATTTATTTAGTGTTCTTAAGCATGGATAGGTATGGAAAGTCTCATTGGTTTTGAGAACTAGCTGCATAACTAAACAGAGGGAAAAGCATCTGAAACAGGGCAAAATTGTGCTTTTGTTTTATCTGCACCAAGAGCTATGACTGGTCTGTAGAATATTCAAAGACGGAAATCAGCACGGGAAACATCTAACACTGCTTGAAATTATAACTGATACTAAAGCACAGCAGCATACAAAAGCATCAGAGATTACAAAGAATAACTTAAAGCTGAGACTGGCAGCATGTTGCAGCAATATTGCTAATTGTGCCACTTGTGCTGCTGCAACCAAAGTAATGACAGCATTTAGGAGAAGAATCTTGTTGCAAAAAGTGCATCCTTTGATTAACTACTGTATATGCAGACCTAAATATTTTGCTAGAACATAACAAAGATGTTAACAGTCTGAGTGTTATAAATGAAGATTATTTTTTTTTTTCAATAGCCCAAATAACACATTATTCAGAGCACTTGAATAGAGGTTATCACCTCCTGTTTCACAGCATTGTTCTGGAAGGTGTTGCTATTTTCTCCTACAGTGGAGGGCTCCGGAAACTTGATTGCAAAACCCAAGGGAATCCCTTCTTCATATTACGCTCATCACGAAATAAGAAGGGCAAGAAGCAGCATCAGGACAACTGAATTCTGCAGTTAGTGACAAAAACCCACCTTCGCTTGTGATACAGTGAAAAAAATCAGAAGTTCTACTTGTCTGAGAAAATGCTACAAATTTTATTTATTTCATGAAGTTGCAGAAATAAAATTGTAACCTTTAACAAATTTTTTTAGTAGTATACAAACTCCCTTGGAAATGACAAAATATGTATGTGATTAAAGCAAATGTTTATAACATAAAAGATTATGTCCTTAGCAAGTACAATGGTCAAAAGTGAAGTGCTGTTGCACAAGACCCTCTATGTCCTTTCTGCTTCCTTTCATGGAAGAAGCACATAAAACCAACAAACACAGCTAGAAAACTTAAAGTAGAACAGAAAACCATTAATATTCATATTAGCAACTGAAAATGTTAATATTGCTAAATGATCTGTGTGATATTGCAACTTTACATTGACAAAATAACATGTAAATCAGCCATTTAAAAATCCAGACTTTGTAACATCTGTTAAATCCCCAAGGTTACTCATGTATGAACAACCAATGCACTCTTTAGTGGTACGCATTTAAAGCCTCCAGTGAAGGGGAAGCATGACAGCTGTTTGAATAGTAGGTAGAAAGGTAAGTACATTGAGGAAGAAATACTAAATGTCTGTAATTGCTGCACCCATCGCATTCAGTGTGCAACTGAAAACACAAGGAAAGGAACCAGTGTACAGTACTAGTACTGTTTAAATAACACACAAGATTATACATTGCAGCATAATTATTACTACACACATACGTTCTCAGTACATGCTGGTATATAGGTTCTCAAACACACATGCACACTCAGTCACAAGCACACTTCACACATCCTCTCACAAGCAAACACATTCACACCATTCATTCCCACTCACAGTATCTGAAGGCTCTATATAAGGTAGATTGCTATATTGTTTAGAGCTACCACTTTTTTCTTTTTCTTTTTTTTTTCTTTTTCTTTTTTACTTTTTCTTTCTTTTATATAAAAGCACATGCTAAAAGATCACATCCACAGTAATCTTGCAGCAACACTCGGAATGATCACACAAAAACCAGGGAATGTTAGTGCACACACAAAATTAAGCTAAAAAAAATATTCTTTGGAGTTCCAATCACACCGTTAGTATAACAACCCCGTAACTGTGAAGACTAGTTATAAGCTTTGTAATTGATTAAGTCACACAGTGCAAAGTAAGGTCCATTGACCCTTTTATGTAAAGGGTAGGCTGGAAGCCACATGGGTAAGTTCAATAGATAGTTCATATATACATGTGACCAGGATCACAGAAACCAGAGTTGTGCCCTTAGATCGGTCATTCTGAATCACGATGCACTTCCGAAGCATCAGCTCTACAAATTGGGCAGGTACGATTTGCCTGTAAAACCAGAAACAAAAGAGAATTTACTGTACTGACAAACACTTTCTTAAGGTAATATGTATATGACACTGAACATCTGGGCCCATAATGAGGTTGCTACCTTCAGCACTTGAGTGCAATTCAACAGTATTCAAAACAAGAAAAGACAAAGTGTGCTTACGCCTTTTTTTTTTTTACTTTGTTTTGTAACAGTAGAGTGGAGTGATAAGCTTGCCAATTCAGAATTGTATTTACAGCAAAAAAAATATTGTGCCTTTTATCTTTAAAGATAAAGCAAAACAGCAAGCTAGACCGTGGTGGTTTTATTAATGCAGATTCACAGTTATAGTGTATTGTAATCAGATAGATGCAACTAAGCAGCTGTGCTGTGTGCTGCAAAGAAACCCACCAAAACCAGATTAGCAACCTTTATCTGCAAATTAATGTCCTGTACGAGGGTGTCATGTTGTCATAAGCTCTACTGATCAGAGATCACCTCTCTTCATACTGTTTAATTCGCAGAGTAAACACATTCTATAACCCTGGTCGAAGCTGAAAGCAGACTAGGAAAAAAGGGAAGGGGTTTTAGTAAAGAGAAAGAAAAAAAAAAAAAAGAGAGAAGACAACCTGACAGAACAGGTATTCAAGTAACACACACAAGTAAGTCTAAATTTAGCCCTTTCAGTAAAGCATTCACTGAAAGTATGCTGTCTTTTACTTTTAGAGCTTCCTTAAAAAGGTAAGACAGATGAGAAGTAACATTCCTTAAGCTACTGGGAAAGTATTTCTGCCTTCTCATTCCTTATCTCAAATAAAGACTAATTTCATTTTAGCCAATGATGAGGAACAGTCCAAAACAAATACGTAACATCTATGGTAAAACATTTCCTTTCCGAAGGGCAGAGCAAAGATAACTCTTTCTTGCCCAGAATTCTGTACTTTGTAGTTCCCAAAACTGCAGGACCAACCACTGTCAGCTCCAAGTTTTTCTATGAAAATACAAGTGAGAGAATCAAGAAATGTATCTCTGCAGGCCAGAGTTCAGAAATCATGGCCACAAATTTCAAATCCAAACAATAAATGCCAATGAAAGTAACATGTTATTACTGAAAAACATTACTTACTAATGCAAGTTAAAACAAGGGTATATTTTTTCTGTCAATTGCTCTTTTATTACTGTTTTATAGTTTACACTGTAGTTATTATTGCTTTAGTTTTTTTAAACCATGGATTGAACAATCAATTCAAAATTTATTTCTTGCTCTTTCACTAGCAGTTTTGAAATTACTTGAGGACAATGCCATTAATTGGTTGCTAGTTTATACTTGCATTATTCTAGATATAATTCAGCTAATAGAATTTTAAAAATAAAACAGAATATTCCTCAAAATTCAACGGATTAATGAATGAAGAGGTATTCACTTACATAACTGACTAAGTATCTACAATTTGCAGCATGAAACAGAGCATTCAGTGGGAGTAATTTCCTGATAGGAAATGGCAGAAATAAATCCACTGTTACAGGTTAAAATGAATACTCATGGGCACTTGCAGCACTGCTTTCTAAGTAACTTTTCAAGATCCCACATGAACATCTGTTTTAAGTTTAGTTGCATTCTTGTGCCTTTCATGAAATCCATTTCCCCTTCCTGGCATTTCACATGACTCTTTGGTGCAAAAAGAGGAATAAGGTGGACTTAATACTGTAATACTGACCTTCTAACTAGTCACCCTTTCAAGCAAACTTACTTTTTGTACTGTATGGAGAGGTGCACATTGAACTAACAGATTTATTTTTATATACATTTTATAGAAATTTTAGCTAAAGTGAACTGCATTTAGAATAATGAATCTGTAGGGCTACTACAATCCTCTAAAAAGCATTGCATTACTTTGGTGTTAGTCCATCAGAACCAAGTTAAACTATAGTAACAATTTGTCTTTTCTCACAGATAATACACCACTTCCTATCAGAATGTTAAATAGAAAGACAAGTTTTTCCTTTTTAATTTTAAACCCTCTGGGTAAAGACAGGTCATGTTTTCAAGCTGTCCTTTGGAACAATGACTAATTCTAATTTTACAAAAGAACAGATTTCTCATGTATTCATATTTGACTAAAGGATTTTGTATATTAAGAAATAACCAAATAGGGTAAAACACTAGAGTTGACAAGTTACTGTGAAAAGGAAAAGGATGACCTCCCTTTTGTTAAATCTGTTTCCTCCACTGTATTACAACTTTTTTCACAAGTCTTTTTTGCTTGCTTAACCAGGGAAGTACAAACTGAAGTGCCAGCCTAACGCACTGTAAAAGAACATTTCCTCTTACTTGCTCACACTACCTAAAAATGTGGTATTGTAGATAGCATTATACCAGCAGGGCAATCAAAGCTTTCATGCACAGGCAAGGCACAAAACTTCCTTAGATGCCTTTTGTTTTTTTTTCTCCATCATCACCAACAGGCAGTAGAATAAGGATTAATTTTTTTAATCATCACATTGGATCACTAACGTCTTATTTAAATCTTTCACTAACAACATTGTCAAACTTAAAAAGAATCAACTTGACTCCATAGCTCTAGAACTAGTTCTAGAAATATTCCTAGTGATTTCTTCAAAGAGACAAGATTAAATTAGTAAAACACAGGGACAAACCGGTAACTTTTTATTTTTTTACCTTGTGGAAAGAAGTTAAAAGTACTGAAAGCTATAATTTTCACCTTCCCTTGCAGAATTTATCAACATGATGTTGGCTGGATGATGTGAACTGAGTGGATGTGGACATAAATATACCATCAACATACAGAACAAGTGATCAAATACATAAAGGAGTGGACAGAAGCAAAACTATAGCCCTAAATATCTTCCAATTATCCTCGCGTCTGGATGTTTGCTGCTTAACTGTAACCAAGTTTAGATAGAGGCTGTAACTAAAATAAGCTGGTGTTGCAGCCTATATTTTTGTTATAGTTTGCAAAGCAAAATAATCTTTACTTCCTGTTGTGGTTTAACCCTCGTCATCAGCTAAGCACCGAAAGCTGCTCACTCACTCCTCCCCACGGTGGGATGGGGGAGAAAATTCGAAGAGTAAAAGTGAGAAAACTCTTAGTGATAAAGAAAGTTTAATAGGTGAAGCAAAAGCTGCACATGCAAGCAAAGCAAAGCAAGGAATTCATTCACTGCTTTCCATGGGCAGGCAGGTGTTCAGCCATCCCCAGGAAAGCAGAGCTCAATCATGCATAATGGTTAACTTGGGACGACAAATGCTATGACTCTGAATGTGCTGTGCCCTCCCTTCCTCTTCTTCCTCCAGCTTTATATGCTGAGCATGGCATCATATGGTATGGAATATCCCTTTGATCAGTTGGGATCAGCTGTCCTGTCTGTCCTCTCCCAACCTCTTGTGCACAGCAAGTCTACTTGCTGGTGGGATGGTGTGAGAAGCAGAAAAGGCCTTGGCTCTGTGTAAGCACTGCTCAGCAATAACAAAAACATTTCTTCAACACTGTTTCAGAACAAATCCGAAACATAGCCCCATACTGGCTACTATGAAGAAAATGAACTCAATCCCAGCCAAAGTCAGCACAATTTCAATATACCATCTTTGTACCAGTGTAACTAAACCCACATAGTGTAAATATATTGCCTTAGCAATCCTACACAATGATGCTTTAACCTTATTTAGCTTATTTTGCATCCAGCTCTGGAACGCCTGATGTCAATACAAGCAGTTTTAAGTGGGTATAATTGCACTCTCTTTAGGTTTAGATTGCACCTCATTCCCCCACATAGCACTCTTACACTCATGAAGTTTTTCTATGGTAAAACAACCTTCTATAAAATACTGCCCTTGAAGATCTATAAGAAAAGATATAGTTCCTAAACAGGCACAGTGTATTGAGTTGGTGCGGCAAGGTTTTGGTACCAGAGAGGCTGCAGGGGTGGCTTCTGTGAGAAGCTGCTAGAAGCTTCCCCTATGTCCAACAGAGCCTATTCCAGATGGCTCCAAGACAGACCTGCTGCTGGCCACGGTCGAACCCATCAGTGACAGTGGTAGCACCTCTGGGATAACGTAGTTAAGAAGAGGGAAAAGAAACCCTAACAACCATGCAACTGCAGCCGGAGAGAGGCGTGAAAATATGTGAGAGGAACAACTCTGCGGACCCTAAAGTAAGTGAAGAAGGAGGTGGAAGAGATGCTCCAGGCACCAGAGCACAGATTCCCCTGCAGCCGATGAACGTTACTGGTGGCAGATATCCACCTGCAGCCTGTGGAAGATGCCATGCCGGAGCAGGTGCATGCCCAAAGGAGGCTGTGACCCTGTGGGAAGCCCACACTGGAGCAGGTTCCAGGCAGGACCTGTGACCCCATGGAGAGAGGAGCCCATGCCGGAGCAGGTTTTCTGGCAGGACTTGTGACGCCATGGGGGATCCACACTGGAGCAGTCTGGTGCAGAAGGACTGCACACCATGAAAGGGAACCATGTTCGAGCAGTTTGTGAAGAACTGCAGCCCATGGGAAGGACTCATGTTGGAGAAGTTCATGGAGGACTGTCTCCCATAGGAGGGACTCTATGCTTCAGCAGGGGCAGAGTGTGAGGAGTCCTCCCCCTGAGGAGGAAGGAGCAGCAGAGAGAATGTGTGATGAACTGACCATAAGCCCCATTCCCCGTCCCCCTGTGTGACTGGGGGCGGGGGGAGGTTGAGAAACCGGGAGTGAAGTTGACCCCAGGAAGAAGGGAGGGATGGGGGGAAGGTATTTTAAGATTTCGTTTTATTTCTCATCAACCTACTCTGATTTGACTGGTAATAAACTAATTTCCTAATTTCAAGTCTGTTTTCTCCATGATCTCTCCCTGTACTTATCTTGACCCATGAGCCTCTTGTTCCATTTTCTTTCCCCTGCCCAGCTGAGGAGGGCAGTGATAGAGCAGCTTGGTGGGCACCTGGCCTCCAGCCAGCGTCAACCCACCACAGACAGAAACATAGGAAAAAAGCTGTTTCACCACTACTACAGTACATCTATGATTATGAAAATAAAGGCTAAACTAAATCTGCTTTTTTGACTTTGCTGTTCTGAATTCAACTGTCAGTTCATTACCAACTGAAAGTACTAAAGCTAAATGTAGAACTGCCACACTCATTCCAAAAAAGCTTAATTCAACATGCTTGTCTGACTCTTGCGACCAACGTCAGGTAAGAAAGAGCATAAGAAGAGGACAAGCATGCATGATACTTTGCTGTTGGAAGTTCTCACTTCCAGTAAGCTGCAGATCAGAGGCTCTATGAATGAGAGGTATTTTTTTTGCATTAATAGCCTCAAAAGAGCTGTCTGTTTAAAAATCCATATAATCAATTTAACCTATATAGACCTATAGGATCCACTATCTCACAGGCTGTGTGTCAAGTGGCCTAAGTTCTTTTTTTTCTTAAAACGGAGTGAATGCTATTCCTGGATACTTTGTCCACACCACAGATGACTTAGAAAACGTCATGCAATGAAGACTTGTCAAATCTACTGTGAATACTCCTCGAGAGGAGTAGTGGGACACTGAAGAATATCACTTGAAGAGATATAATCTATTCTTGATTTGCAGTTACTGAATAAAACAGCATACATCTAAATTGATAATGCTGTGGGGGGGTGTGTGTGTGTGTTGCTTTTTAATCTGACAATAAAACAACTAGGTGTTTACATTTCTCTTGCTGATTTTTAAGTATGTACTACTTTTTTCAATTTTTCTGAAAGTTATAAGCATTGTTGTGGAAACATTCACACTGACTTTAGATTTTGTAGAAGCCTTAGGCTACCATGGGTACTGTAGTCCAAGAGCAATTTCTTATCCCATTTTTTTTTAAATCCTTCTCATTATTCTTGCTATCTTGTTAGCCAAAAGAATGCAGTCAATATTAACTTAATTTCTTTCTATTCTCTGCACTGAATATTTTCATATCTGCTTAAGATACGCATTTTCTTGCTTCCATGAAGCCATATAGGCGAAGAGTTTTAATTGCGTTTTCCAAAATAACAGACAGCATCTGTAATTCTCTAGGAAATGTATGTAACATAAGATCATTGCAGTTTCAAATGTTCTACACAACAGATTAAACACAGATTAAACTAACGCTGAATATAATAAAATACTGAAAAAAGGTGAGGTAGGATGGGGATCAAAACCTTGTTACAAAGTTGATCTGGTTAATGCAGCTCATAGAGATGTTTGTGTATCATCACCTACTTATTTGTATTCCCTGTTCTTCACACCTCCTGTACTGCTGTTATTTTCTCTGTCCTCTTACTGGGCTGCTCTGATTACAGATCCTTTCTTTTCTGCTCTAATTATCTTGGAAGGGTATATCACAATTTTGTAAAACTATAATTTCTGTCTGTATATATTATGTTTCCATATATACGTATATATGCATACACATATATGTACACACATAAACCAATTTATTTGCCCCAGAACCTAACGTAAATAGCAAAGCTGGGGAGAAAGGTATTAGTACTCATTCTTGCTACGCAGAATATGTAAAACAGTGAAGGCCACCATCATCACAGAAATTCTAATTCATAATTCCTATATTATTATATTACCTTTTTCAAGTCTTTTTAATTTTACAGATTACTTGAATTCACAGTCACTGTTTAGTGCAAATGCATTTTGTGCACAGTAAGATCTATCAAAGAAAATAATTCTTTTCATATTAATTTTTCCTTGTTCCAAGGATTATAAAAAAAACTTCATCAGTTGTTAGAAAACTATCGTAAGTAGGCAGTGCTATCACTCTGTTGGCATTTGCAGCCTAAGTAAGAAATGTGAAACAAGATGAAAGAAGTAGAACAGCAAAATACCCCCACCCTCTCCAAGCAAACTACATAATGAACTCCTTATAAAATAGGATTTTTTTTTATTATTTTTTTTTTTACCTTCAGCCATTTATCGACACACTTGGCATGGAACTCATGGTTACACGGTAAGACTCTAAGTAGCTGCCTTGACTCGAAATCACACATGCAGACCACGCACCTAAAAAGACATCAAAGTTCAAAAGTATCTGCTATGTAAGATCAAGATATACATATTCCATACAAAACTTTACAGGTACCACTGCAACATGGTAGCTCCTTTAGCCCTTGGGTAGACACAGTTATCTGTATCTGTTGTTGAAGATATGTAGTGTGACAAAGTAAACTGAGAATTGTTGTTGTGGGGTTTTTTTCCCGTGCTTTGAAACAAGAGGCAAGTGCTCGGGCTCACAAGAGTTCATAGACCAAACCAACAGCACAGATGTTTAATCAAAATTCAAAATGGTGAAATAATGAACTACAAAGTACATTCCGTACTGATGCTAGTAAGTCAGACTGAGGGTCACCAAAACTGGAATATGAAGAGAAAAATCCTTACACTTAAGTTCAGGTATTAGACAGCATTTGATACTAAGTCACTTTAACTACCTTCATATCTAAACTGCCCTGTCCACTTAGTTGTGTAGATCTTTCACATACAGTAAGTTAATGGGTTTTAAAATAAGAAGATGCACTCTTAGACCACTAACCAAGATCTGTTAGGAGGATTTGAAACTTTTAACACTATTTTAACACAGGCTAAAGTCCAAGTTGACAATGTCACTGTAATGTCTGCTACGCTGAACAAAACTTAGAACACCTTTCTTCCATTTTAATTTCTAAACTGAAACATGGCTAAATGAGGCTGCCCAGGCCTACAGGCTGCCCGGAGAGGTTGTGGAGTCTCCTTCTCTAGAGACATTCAAAACCCAACTGGACGTGTTCCTGAGTGATGTGCTCTCGGTGGCCCTGCCTTGGCAGGGGGGGTTGGACTAGATGATCTTTCGAGATCCCTTCCAACCCTTGTGATTCTGTGAAATGAGACTAGATACAGGTTTTAAAGTAAGGATAAACAGTATTTGTTCTGGAAAGCAATCCAAGAAAAAAAAGAAAATTAAACTGTTTACTGACATAACTGCTTCTGGCCTAGCTGAAGCTGCAAGTTAAAGAAATGAAAATATAACCACCTAAATTATGGACGTTTGAAAGAGACCAGCGTACTTACAGTGTCTGTTCTGACTGGTGGTTGTTCGGATTGAACCTGTAGGATGGAAGCTGTTCAATGTCGGCCTTTGTCAGTCCTCGTGGTTTGGCTTCTCCCAGACGTTCTGCCAAATTCAGCAGTGCCTGTAAAACAGGGAAACTGGGCATTTAGAAATTCACTGCTCAAACTGGCTCTGGTTCCACTAGAGGTGGAACACCTCAGCACTTCACCTGGTGGCACAAAACACCCTTCTATCAAGAAATGTTTAGAACTTTAGTTCTCCCCTGCAACACAAGCCCCAATGAAAGTCTTTCAGAATTCAACCATCTTTCTATCTATGTAAGATGTTATCTTTGGGATTTCAAAACTTCCAGGACCCAAATTCCAATTTTTTCAGTGGCTGCATGTACACCTTGATAAGCATTTCAATTCTGAAGAGTTCCCTCACCCCACTACTAATTTAATAGTGTTGGTAACCAGAAAAAATCGTCAACAAATTTGCTTCCTAAGAATATGCGAGTCTGGTCTCGTAAGAGAAATCAAGAATTTAATGCCACAGGTTCTGATCCCACCTCACATCTTGAGCTAGCCGAATTGAAATATGGAGATTTTATCCTGAATCTGGAAAACAAATACATACCATCAAACTTTATGCACTTTCTTTGCTACATTTTATGTTCATTTTCTATAAGCAAACATTACAACTAAAAGCCTCTCATGTAAATAATTTGCACTCTATCATGTATGTAACTTGTACTACCCTCACAAGGTGCCTAGGAAAAATATCACTATAAACATGATGGGAAACCCAAGCATAGGAACGTTAGAAGAGTTGGTGAAAGCTGCAAATGGTAATGATCACAAAGAGATTTCTAATACTGTCAAACCTAGGGCTCAGAATCAGAAATAAGATGAACTAGACAGAAATTATTACAGAAGTGCTCATTGTGAAACTGAAAATGTGCAAATAAATAGAGTGCTTAAGTGGAGCACAGGCAAAAAGATGCCGGGTCCTGCACTTTGGCCACAACAACCCCAGGCAGCGCTACAGGCTGGGAGCGGGGTGGCTGGAAAGCTCTACAGAGGAAAAGGACCTGGGGGTGTTGATTGATCCTCGCCTGGACATGAGCCGGCAGTGTGCCCAGGTGGTCAAGAAGGCCAACAGCATCCTGGCCTGTATCAGGAATAGTGTAGCCAGCAGGAGCAGGGAGGTGATCGTCCCCCTGTACTCAGCCCTGGTGAGGCCGCACCTCGAGTACTGTGTCCAGTTTTGGGCCCCTCACCACAAGAAAGACATCGAAGCCCTGGAGCGTGTCCAGAGAAGGGCAACGAAACTGGTGAAGGGTCTGGAGCACAGGTCTTATGAGGAGCGGCTGAAGGAACTGGGCTTGTTTAGTCTGGAGAAGAGGAGGCTGAGGGGAGACCTTGTGGCCCTCTACAACTACCTGAAAGGAAGTTGTGGTGAGCTGGGGGTCGGCCTCTTCTCGCAGATAACTAGTGACAGGACAAGGGGGAACGGCTGCAAGTTGCGCCAGGGAAGGTTCAGGTTGGAGATGAGGAGAAATTTCTTCTTGGAAAGGGTGGTCGGGCATTGGAACAGGTTGCCCAGGGAGGTGGTGGAGTCACCGTCTCTGCGGGTATTTAAGGAAAGGTTAGATGCGGCACTGAAGGACATGGTTTAGTGGTTAATAGGTGGTGGGGGGCCGGCTGGACTGGATGATCCTTGGGGTGTCTTCCAACCTTAATGATTCTATTCTATTCTATAAGTAAGGGCTAATGATGCCTGCTTGAATAGAAATCAAATGGAATTCAGGAGTCTCAGAACCAGTAAAGATGCAACAGCTGGGACTGCCTCATAATTATCTAGGATATCAAAGAGGGTTCTACATCTACAGATGTGAATTACTGTACCCTCCCAAGGTCAAAGAAGAAAGGGCAGTAAGGCAGTTTGATAAACATTACATTTAGATTTTTTAATCCTATGATATTAACACTATTCTGTATTAACACTATTCTGCGAAGTTATGCACATAAACTCATTAATTTACCCCGTTCTTTGGGAAGTGCTTCACTTCTGTTTGATATTTAAAATCAATTAACATTCAAAAGGTGAAGAGAACATAAAAGCTGAACAATATAATGATTACTAGCCTGGAAGAGTGGATTCTGGCAAAGAGCAATAGACAAAAATAAAGCTAAGCATTTCTAATATCCAGCATGGCAAAAAAATCTGAAAGAATGGTTTCTGGATTCTGTCTTCACAGTCACTACATTTATTTGAAAGACAAAAGCAGGATGAAAAGCAAAATATAATGAAATTTTATGTATTGCTTGGCTAACAACTGTTCTTTAAAGGTAACTGTAGTTCACACACCAACCTCATAGTTTTCTACCTCTCCATCTTCCACATCCAACTCAAAGCTGAAAGCTGGTCCAACTGCAGGTGGCACTGGGAGCATTGATCTACCATGAGAGCAAACAATGATAAGGTTCAGCATCTTGCCAAAGGAAAGCACAGAAACATCTGGCAGAGGCAAAGTTATCTTATGGATCCCTCTCAAATCAACAGTTTCTCAGAATTGTTAAAAATGTTAAGTTTGGAGTCAAAAATAGTGAAAGAGTCAAATGAAAAAGCTAATTCTGCCCCCTTTTGATAGTAAGAGTGCTGCCTTTTTCATTGCATGCATGTCTCAAAGGATACTTCCAACCAGGCTCAGCATTATTGCAAATACTAATCTCTTGATTATCATGGATTATGGAGAGCTAAAACTAACAATGAATTGACATTCTGGTTTTAACACTTTTATTTCTTTAAGTGGATAAAATACCAACAAAGACAAGGAAACCTAAGTTCACTTAGCTCTCCAACATAACAGCCTCGAAACTTTTATAAGCCTATAACACACAATGAAGATAAATAGGATATGCTACTGGACCAACTTCCACACTGAAGGCAAGCACAAACTCACTTTCTCACATACTATGATGTTGGCCAAAGCAGAATCTCTTAAGATAGAGAGGCAAGAGAGAGGTGTTTTTATGTTTTTATAATCAACAAATGGTTTCACCCCCCCAAGATATTCCTACGGGTCAAAACTTAATGCACAGATATAGAAATCACAACTTCACGGCACTAAAATATACCAAAATCCCACTGAAATCATCAGGAATTACTGTGCCACATTGTGTCCTCAATGGACAGGCAAGAAGCTCTGACATCACTCTCAGATGTCTCATCTTTTTAAGATGCAAAGTTGAACAACTTGACCGGATGAGATTTCTGGTGCCATTTTCATGCCATGTCCAAAACTGCACAGAAAGATACTATAGATCTGGTGCCAATGTTTGATTATTTCCTTGTCAATGTCACCCTTGCCACCAGAAAATCATCTTTGTTTTCCAAAGGTTTCATACTTCTTTCCAAAACACAATATAGACGAGTAATAAATCTCATGTCATATACCAAACTTCCCCACAGAGGGTCTACCATAACAGACTACAGGTAATTCCTAAATATTAATTATCCCGCATATTTTCCAGAAACAGCTAATCAGAGGCAGAACAGAAATTCACCACCTGTAACGGATTAGCAGTTCAGCCAATAAAGACCAACACATCACAGAAAGCTCCCACCCTTGTGTTTCATAATTAAGAACAAAACAGAATAAATTTATTCTGTAAGTGGAGACTCCAGGGACTTTATCTAACAGCGTAACTATGCCTCTGTAAGAGTATCTGAGAACCAAGTTTTACAATTTGCTGAAGATTTTACAAAGCGTTCAGAAACAAGAGGCTACTGTGCCTCAAAAAACCCTACAAAACTACACTGGACAAAATTTTTCACTTAGATTTTTACTTGCTCAAGTGTAGGTTATTCAAAATAGGCTGAAAAATTTACAAAGAAATGGAAGTTCTTCTCCTTTCTGAGAGAGCTGAACCTGTCTGTTCTCTGTTAACAGAGTCCAACCATAAGAACTGCTGAGACTCCTGTTGCCTTCTTAATAGCCTACATGGAAGCAAATGTACTTTGAACTTACAGCACATAAGGTAATAGGCTGGGATGGTAAGGGTGTGGTGGCATTGGCTGCTGTGATCGGTATCTGGTGCGCCCTGTGAGTCTTCGAGGCATAAAAGGTGGGTAAGGCTGCAAGAAAGAAGAAAATAAGCTTCAACTGGAACTTGTGTCCAGTTCTGGGCTCCCCATCACAAGACAGACATGGACATACTGGAGAGAGTGCAACAAAGGGCCACTAAGATGGTACTGGAGCATCTCACATATGAGGAAAGACTGAGAGCTGGGACTGTTCAGCCTGGAGAAGGGAAGGCTGAAGGGGATCTTAGCAATGTATATAGACACCTGGAGGGAGGGTGCAAAGAAGAGGGAGCCAGGCTCTTTTCAGTGGTGCCCACTAACAAGACCAGAGGCAATGGGCACGAACTGAAACACAGGAGGCTCCGTCTGAACATCAGGAAACACTTCTTTATGTGAGGGTCACTGAGCACTGGTAGAGGTTGCCCAGAGAGGTTGTGGAGTCTCCGTCCTTGGAGACATCCAAAAGCTGTCTGGACACAGTCCTGCGCAACAGGCTTTAGGTGGCCCTCCTTGAGCCGGGGGGTTGGACCAGATGACCTCCCTTCCAATCTCATCCAGTCTGTGAGTGCAACATATGTCTCTAATGCAACATTTTGTTTTCTTAATCATGAAAGGAAATCTGAATACTGAAATGCACTTTCAATAAAGCATCAAAAAAAATCCAGCCTCTGCTCAAATCCAGAAGAACCTCAGCCACAATTTGAAACAATTCCCATCAAAAACACACAATCATAGCATTCCATGTGAAAAAATAGCAACACACAACAGAAATCCCTGCAATCTCTTGTGTCCTTAGTCTACATGCAGGCTCGTTTGGGAAACAGGACTTGAGCTGCTGACTGTTTTGTAGATCTAAAAGCCCAGGCTTTAGGTCTGGTGTTATGCAGGCTTGCGCACAAGGGGCTGACTAGAAAAAAAAAAAAAAACCCTTTAAAAAAATTTCACACATCCCCCTCCCCCTTAAAAAAAATCTAAGCTGCGGTGTATATTTACATTTACATTAAAGAAGTGTTGAAGCCTTTCAAGTGTACATGGAGAGTTTGATCAGTACAATTTCAGCAGCTGGAAAATGCATAAAGAGATAGTCATGCCTACAGCTTCAACGTATTCTTTCCATGGATAAATGTGGGCTTTATTGCATACTTTTTTTCATTTGCTTGCTAAGTTCTTTACTTGTATATTTAAATTTTCATTGTAATTGTTCAAAATTCCTTGCATTACCTACAAAAATGGGGACATGGTAAAAAAATTCCACTTAAATGCAAATTACATTTTTCCATAAATATTCAAAGTACTAATTTTTTTTTAGTAATTTTTAAAACTGAAATTCACATACCAATATTGAATTCATATTTGAAGGCATTAAGACTTTTTTTCTTTTAAACAAAAAAACACTCCAAGACTTCGTTAATACGTTTTTCTTCTTACATGTTTGAAATGTAAGAAAATGCAAAAGTCCAACACCACCAATGACTAACCTGAAACTCCCTGAATTTACAATTGAAATATTATTAATACACAGTCATACATAAAAAGTACTTATGAATATAAACACAATACAAAAGAGCCAGGGTCTTTTTTTCTGAAAGTAAGATCTCAAACTAGACACAGCAAATACCCATTTTACTGCTTTGTGAATTCTGCAATCCCAAAATATAAACCGTTGTGTCCATTGAACGAACAAAAATCATAAATGCGGCCATTCCATCATAATTTTAATATAACTGAAATTTTATAATGATTTAGGATTGCTTTATGAAAGACCACATGATTACTTGTAATATACCTCTATTCTAATCCTCAGCAATATAAAACCTAGAACTGAAGCATCAAGAGAGGACAAATGGTATAAAATCTGCAAACGTGGTATTTTGCTCCTTATCTATTTTAAAGACTGAACGTGGAAATCAGGAAAGCCTCACTCCAAGCAAAATGTTTGTGATTAAACTGCAATTCATGTAACAAGCATATTGAATAAAATAAAAGCAGCTTATGGAAGTTTTTAAGTGTCTGTGTCTTTAGAGTGACTCACAGTGACTGAAAACTTCATTGAAAATCTGTACATCTTTAGTTTAACAATGAGCTGAGTATTTTTTTAAATGGTGGAGACATATGTCAACCTTTATAAAAACTGCAGCAACATTTAATTAAGTTTTGTGATTTTAAGGACAGTAATTAAAGAGAAGTTCTTGGTATATTGACAGGGTCTAAAATTTTGTTCTCATTTAAAATTTTCTCTAACAATATGCCTTGAAAACCTTCTGTCAACTTGATGCACAGGTCAAACAGTAAAAAACTTCAGAGACTGTACTTCACTTCAAGTTACTTCTTCAAGCATTACACAGGCAGGAAAAGTTTTTTAAGAAAGCCAACAAAACAACCACCACCAAAAAAAAGTATCTCAGGACTAATATAATTACAGATTGAACTGCACCACAAAGATCCTGTAAGTAGCACTGATACTGGACAAAGCACAGAAACACAATATTCAGCACCGACTTTATCCTGCACTAAATTTGTGTGTGCATGCACATGTGTGCACATGAGCGCACATGAGCTGCTGTCGATGAACTGCCTGTTGATCCCCATAAAGTTGGCTTAAAGGAAGCTTGGCTGCCTTTATAACATGGTGCCGTCTAAATTATGCAAGCCCTCTGTACTACTGCTTGCTTGCAAACTGCAGACGCTCTGGAGAAGAACTATTTTTAAACCATTCCAGCTTTCCTGAATTGTGGGTATTGAACATACAATGAAGAAAGTGACAGCAGCTTTTCTGAACTGTTCTAATTAGTTTCTGGAGTAGAAGTCCCACACTGTGTGGCAACATGGAATGTTTTCTAAGTAACTGCTGTGACACTCTGCAGATAATTTTATCAGAAATAATTTGCTGCATCATTAAGTTATCCTTAACTTGATTAAAACAAGCTTAAAGAAAATGCCATGATATGCAGCTATAACCAACAATGGAATACAACTGTAAGAAGTGCTACTTTTCAACAGAACATACCGTGGAATAAATGTTAATGTAGCATGAATGAGAATGTAGCAAAGAAAACAATACTCACTACACCAAATGACATCTCCTGGTGTAAAGGATCGTGGGTTAAGAATTGGAGAGGAGCTGAGGGAGGCAATGTTGGTGGATGGGCTGAGGGAGGGTATGTAAAGCCTCCTACAGGAAGATGTTCTCCAAGCAGTTCTACTTCATTTTCTATCCTTTGAAGTGGCTAAAACAAAACAGGAGATAGGCTTTGTTGTAGTAACAGAGATGCAATTTTTCCCCGAGTAAAGAACTGCAACTCTAGCAGTATATTCTGAGCTCCACCGTACTCAGTTTCACACAGTAACTCTGTGAACAATTTCTGTCATTAACACTACCAAAAAGCAAAGACAACACTACACATTGGATATAAATCCACCTTTTTCAGCTAGCCACGCTTACAGACCAGGAATTTATGCGATCTAGCAAATATAGAAGTGGCTGTAATTTCCTGTATCTTGCATTTTTCAGGACAAGTATTTGCTCTCCTTCTTGCCAGGCTGCTCTCACTGTACAACTATGTGAGAGAAAAAAAATAAACAACCATAGACAAGAACTGAAATTGTGCCAGAAAATCTGAAAAGTGGAGAGGAAACACAGTGAATCCAGTGGATTAAATGATATTCGGTAATCAAGCAGATGCTTTTCTAGGATGGTGATGCAACCAGTTCTAGTAAGAACACACAGTCCAGTGGTTTCAGATGCATGAGATTCCAGTTCTATATTGTAATCTAGTCAACTGTAGCACATTAGTCAGGCCCAAAAGCGCTCAAGAAATAACCAGGAATTGTCACTGTTTCATTAATACACCTTTCTGTTCTTGACACTTCATTCCACCATTTCAAGAAAGTCAGCTAAGAAAGCCACCTTGTGGAACAAAAGCAATGTTTTGTTTCCCTGTTATGCAGAGCAAACTTTAAACACAAAGTATTCTTGAACTACTAAGATACAGGGTTTTTGCCAGAGCTGAAAGTTGATAGGCAAGCCTTGTCAATAACCTAAGCAAGAAACCCAAGCTAAAACCAAACCCCATACATTTTCTAAAGAAAAGTTTCTAAAGATTACCACTGAAAACCTTATTTTCCCAGCTGTTCTCCCATCATCGTAACAAAGTGATTATAACCCTATTCACACCTGAGACATGGCATTGAGAAATCTCAGCAGTGTCTGTAAGTAACAATGAAGTTGTTGTCTTTTTCTGCATTAGTGAAATACTGGCACCTTCTAGTCAGAGGGACAAACAAACGGACATGAGTATACAGAAAACCCCATGCTAAGAGGTGCAAGCGAGAACTGAAAATCTAATTTCCCCCCAAATCCAAAACAGGGTCACATTCTCCCATGTTTGCACAGTCCCTATCACTAAGTCAAGTCTGCTTAAGCAGAAGGCATCAATAACTTTCCTAAGGGGGGGTGGGCATGAGGAAAAGGGGAAAGGGAAACTGTAGGCTCCCGAGTACGGCTGGACAACCTAAGGTCATTATGTTCTAGGAAACGCACTGGTCATTTAAATAAGCATGAAAGTAATATTCTATGCTTTCATCTCTCTCTGCTAAGCTTTTGTCTCAGATCACTGCTGCTCTACACAACCTCTTCTGGATTCTCTTCTGCTTCCTGGGAAAGAAATACCTGACGAAATAGTTGGTGAAGCAGATATACATATTTTTGACAGAAGTAAAGGCCAATGGAGAAACACGGTGAACTTCACAGATTTTTTTTCATGTTCAAACTAAGTGGTTACAGACTTCCTATAAGTGCAAAAACCTATTATTTAAACAAAATACTTCTGTTTCCTCAGCACTATTTGCCCACCCAGCCCCACCAATTCTACAGAGAGTGGGGTAAGAAGCATTACTTACCGATCGTGACTGCTGTGCTTGGAAAGGAATGAATTGTCCTGGAGGAGGCAAGTGAGGAGGGTGGTGTGTAGAGATATGAGGAGGATGCAAAAGGAAAGCGTCACTAGAAATGAGGGGTGGAAAAGCTGCATATGGTACAGGTAGGTGCTGGACTGAGCACGCCTGAAGCATCTGAAATAAAATGAAAACAGATTTTTGCTCCTAGTAGAAACCTCCTCTATAGAACATTCTGTATTTATTATGGAAAAGTATCATTAAATCAAAACAGTTCTCTTGCCTCCTTGTATAGTAATATATATTATATAGTAACTCATTCAAATAAACAAGGAACAGTGATTAGTACGGAACAGGCTCTAGAAGTACTATAGTATTACATCTGCTTGGTGTAAAGTAGCTCTCACTTCTTGTGAGGTCAGTGGTTTTCAATACTGCAGGATTAAACAGACTCCTAAGTGATGAGCAGATACATTTATTATAGTTAGTTTTGTTTTCCCCACATACTACCTTTAAAATAACATGCCAAAGCAATGCTCTTGCAACCATTTTAAGCTCTAGATGTAACTGAGGGTCTCCCAGTTGTCAGACTGTGCCTTAAACCCTCTGCTGCCTCATATACTAAGAAAAATTCATAAGCACTGCTCAGTTCTGCACTTTGAGGGGAGCCTCATACTCTGAAGGCAGCTCCCTAAGTGATAGCTACTGTGGGAAACAGTTTTTTCTGTCGTCTTTGAAATTCCTCTGAATTGATGAAGACACTGCAGGTAAGCAGGAATGTGCTTGTGGAAGTGTTCAGTTTAATTTCCAACTCTAGATACGGAGGAGCAAGGAAACCCGCATTCTCTTCTTGCTCTTTGATCCATCATCAGAATGTCAGACATTTCTGTTACATTTTGACAGTTAAAAGGGTAATTAATAAGGTATTTGTTATCAAATCTTATAAAGATAGAGGACCCAGTTCTGATCTCTCATGTCTTTCTTCTTTTCAGTTGTGTCACAAAACATATATTGTGCATATTGACTGTAATGGCATAAAATGGTAAAGAGATCTAGTTTAAAATTGGATTACAGTAATGGAGGTGAAACTATCACCTCAATCTACTGTGATCACGACCAAACACAAATCTTTACATGCACTGAAACAGCAGCAGATTAATTTGATCTAACGACTGCTTTTTCACAAAAGCTGACTATTCTTTACCCTCAGCTAACACATAGTTTTCTTAAAAGAGAAATAAAACAGGCAAGGTTAAAACAAATTTTTATTCTATTTTACTACATTGAAAACTGTTCTTTTAAATTTGCAGGTAGAATATCACACAGTGTTCTTTAAAACAGGAGTTACTTCTTTGGGGAACATACTAAAACAGGTTTCATCCCAAGATTTTGTATGGTAAAGTTTACCATAGCTCAAATACGTTTGGAACAATTTGCGCTATGTCAATGGCACTTTTTAAGTTACAATAAATGAGGCTGCATTATCTTTCAAGTGGAAAGAAATTAAAACTGTTTATTCCTTCAGGCTTTTGGAAAACTGCTGTTTCAACACATGCTTCCAAGAAGTTTTAAAACTGATAAAGGTATTTCATAAATGACATTTGTTTACATTGTAGTTACATAGGCAGTAGGCGTCAAATATTGTGAAAGTAACAAAAGGATATATGGAAGTTCACAGATGAAGCTGGCAAGCAAGCTGATATGCTGGAGAGCAGAGCTACCTCTCAGATGTACTTTTACAGGCTGGAGAAATTGGCTGACAGACACCATGTGAAGTTCAAAAGCAAATTTGAAGTCTGGCACTGGTAAAGAGTAACTCCATGTAGCGGGACATTTTAGCGGGACTGGTTGGTGAGCAGATTTGCAGAAGAAAACCCTGGGTTCTCATGGACATGTCAAATAAGAGTACACAAGAGCCTACACAGTGTACTCCTGCAGTCAAGCAGGCCTACTGCACACTGGGCTGCATTACTAAGAATGTAACTAGTGGGTCCAGTGAAGTAATTCCACTCCTCCATTTGGAACTTGTGAAACTGTATCTGAAGTCCTGTGTTCAATTTGGCCTCTCAGTGCCAAAGAAGGACATTGAGATACTGAAATGAGTTCACTGAAAGACAAGACCATGATTAGAAGCTTGGAGGACACTGCATAAGACACTGCAGAACTGGATTTGTTCAGCCTTAAAAAGAGAAAACTAAGCAAAGACCTTGCCAGTGTCTTCGGCTACTTCATGAGAGTCGATAGGCAGAACCTGACTCTTTCTCAGGGGGCAAAGTGAAAGCACGAGGACCAATGGGACCAATTTGCAGCAGAGAAAATTCAATCAGATACACAAAAGAAATTCTTCACCACAAGAATAGTCAAACACTGGAGTGGAGGCTTAGCAGGGTCATCGAATCTCCATCCTTGGAAACTGGTACTGCTCTTAGCAGGTGACCACCAGATGACCTCCAGAAGCACCTCCTAATTTACATTATTCCTCATTTCTGTGACATAATAGAAGAAAGCATAAAGTCTGCCTGCTGACATCACATAAACTCAACCTTAATTCTTTATATTCACTTGTACTGCATTCATCCTTCCAAAGCCCTTGATTAACTGTTGTTCGTTCAGTTCAAACACCATGGTTAGAGCTTTACTCCTGTATATATTTAAAGGACAGATGCATTGTTGAATTACAAAACATTTTATGACTGGAAGAGATGATGTATTTGGTCAAAGAAGAGGGTAAGATTATTAGCATCTATTGTCTGGATTTTGCTAAGACCCAACACAGTTTTAGCTTTTTCTCTTTTTTCTTGCCTTGCTGAATTTCCTATGCAAGTGTTGTGTTCCAGTCTCTGGGTACACAGTCTGAGATTGCTTTGCTCCACTCCCACCACCACTAAATAGACGAAGAAAGTTGTCTCTCATCCACTGACTCATATAACAGATTTTCACAAATTTGAAAGCTATGGGGAAATATTGCCCACAGATATTCCAGCAAATATTCCTGTTGTCCCTTATGGTGATAAATGGCACTTGGACAGGATAAATGTAAATTATGCTCACTCTTCAATGAGCAGCTTATAGAAATAGGTGATCACATCAAAGGTTTTGTTTCAGTGCCATAGTCTTGTTCATGCCCTCAGGCCACCGCACGTGCAACAGGAAAAGTTAAGTTACACACTGCTGGCAAATGCAGAGACCACTGTTTATACCAGTATTATAAATAGTTACTGGACAATATATATAGTTTTTATAGAATCATAGAATCACTAAGGTTGGAAAGGACCTCCGAGATGTATGATATTACAGCTTTATAGTAGAAAAAGGAAGGGGAAAAAAGTTGTGACTCTTACAGCAGGTTCTGCAACATACATCTGTACAGAGGAAACTTACTGTGTACACTTCTTCAGCTCTGGTGCCTGCTAGCACTTAATGACAAAAATTTCCACAGAATGGTAGTATCAGAATGTTATAATCTGGAAAGCGGTACGTCAAGATGATACATAAAAATTTCTGAGAAAACAGTTCAAATCCTTTCAAATTTAAAGCTGGCAAATTAGCCAAAGCACTTTATTTTACTCCCAGAAAGGCACAGAGACACATAATTATTAAAGAATATTTTGATTCATTTTATGAGAGCATTCTGAGACAGTACAACCCTTGTCAGCTTTCAGTGATCTTTCAGGATCTTACTACTTCTCAGAAGAAAACTGACTTTGGAATATCAGACCTTTTTGCATGTAAACAATCCCTGAACAAGGTCTCTACTAAGTAAGATATTTTTCTAGGTGAACTGCCTAATAAAAGCCTTAGAAACCTTCCTTTTAACGTCTGAAAGTATGCAGAATAGCTGCTGCTAAGAAGTCAGTTCATGAACCAGCATTTAATTTTGAGTTGAAAAACATCAGGACTCTATTTTATAAACAGTCACACTCTATAAGACAGTAGGTAAGTATCATATGCTTACCAGCTCTAAGGCCTACACTGCTATGGCACTGCAATTTACCACAGGGGAAAAAAAGGGCTATTTCCAACACAATTAAAGCCACACAGACCGTGAAGCTCCAAGGTGCCATTTCTATGTCTAAGATTGAAACTGGTGTAATTACAGAGACCCACTTACTGGTGGAGGCACACTGCAAACTGGAAGGTGCTGCCCACTGAAAACCACTGAGCACCCTGGGACCTGCTGCGTGCTGCAGGCTGGGATGTGCTGGCCTGTGCAAAGCGGTATTCCATGTGGAGCTACTGTTGACACTGTGTATGAGACAGGAACTGTGCCCTGATGGATCTGCAGCAAAAAGGGGAAAAAATTAATAACTCTTAACAGTTACATAGCACGATAAGTAAGATAACAAGCTTTTACCTACATATCAGAGAAAAATCAACTCACAATGAAGGTGTAAAAGGAGGCACATGCTTGTAATTACTGTTCATTAAAAGATTATTCTCAATGGAATATTACTTACTGATAGCAGCTTCTGGGCAAGGCCAAGAAGGATCTCTCATCTTAAAACGTTTGAACTTCCAAGGCACCTCAGAATCACTCAGAAGCATCTCAGACTCAATTAAGCCTGCCCCCCACATACAGAGGTTAGTCCTTACAAAATAAGAAGGCAATAACTCCCACATAAAAGCTATTTTGGACCTATAAACCACTTGTGAAGGGGCTTTTTTGTTTTGTTTGGGTTTTTTTGGTTTTGGTTTTCTAAACACTAAACAAGACATCTCTGATGCTCTAGTAAAACTGAAAAGGCTTAAGTGTCAGGGAGCATCAATTAAAAAAATTATTTCAAGCTCCCTTATCCTTTTAATGTTAAAATGAAACACACTTGGTTAAAATGGAACAACCAAGGATGGTGAGAATGAGTAAAAACAGCTAACCTACTGAACATGACTAAACACATAGTATATAGTCAGACACTATTTTCTTCACAGTAGCTAGCACGGGGCTGTGTTTTGGATTTGTGCTGGAAGCAGGGTTGATAGTGGAGAGACGTTTTTGCTGTTGCTGAGTGGTGCTTGCACAGAGCCAAGGCCTTTGCTGCTTCTCGCACCGCCCCACTGGCGGGATGGCTGGGGGTGTGCGGGGAGTTGGGAGGGGACAGACAGGACAGCTGACCCAAGCTGACCAAAGGGACGTTCCACACCATATGGCGTCATGCTCGGTTTGTAAGGGGCTTGGGGAGGAGGAAGAGGCGGGTGGCAGTGTTTGGAGTGATGACATTTGTCTTCCCAAGTAACCACTACGCGTGACGGAGCCCTGCTGTCCTGGGGATGGCTGAACGCCTGCGTGCCATGGGGAGTGGGGAAGGAATTCCTTGTTTTGCTTTGCTTGTGCAAGTGGCTTTTGCTTCACTTATTAAACTGTCTGTGTCTGAATCCACAAGTTTTCTCATTTTCACTGTTGTGATTCTCTTCCCCATCCCGATGCGGGGGAGTGAGCAAGCAGTTGCATGTGTTTCAGCTGCTGGCTGGGGTAAAACCACGACAGACATAGAGGCCAAAACAGAATGCAGATCACTGAACAGAAGTTAAAAATCTCAGTCTGTGTATCACTAATGACAGAAACCAGTCTCAGAAAAGACACTGAATTTCTGTACTTCTCAAGTACAGAAGTTGGGCATACAGTGCAATGCTGGATGTGATTCTGAAACATATACTGCTCAAGAGTAGTAATAAAAAATGACTTCTCAAAATGGTTACATCCCTGAAATAGAAAACATCAGCAGAGAAGACGTCAGTGAGTCTGGAAACACTAACCACCAAGCATCATAGATGGTGCTTAGAAGGTAGAGGCAGTGGGACAGAACAACCGTTTATCCAGGCTCATCATGAGGTAATCTTTCAACACAAACCAAGTGCATGATTTGAAAGTTTGAGATGTTGTGGTAGTAGAACTGTTCACCAAAATGTAAAGTTGCAAGAAGGCTAGAATGCCATTAGCTTCCACCCCTACACTTGGTTCTAAATGCTTCCCTACTCAGAACTGCTCTGCACAAATAATACAATGCACCAGTGGTATGCAGCTGCACTGAATGCAAACCAGTTTTTAAGCAGGGAGGTTAGACTTGCATTCTGTGCATGTGCAGTTAGAGAAGTGGATACCCAGACAACAAGTTCTATTTCCTAGTTCATGAATAAGTAGCAATTAATGTTTTTGTACTGCATCCTGCTGATTTAACAAACAATAAAGATTACCTCAATTGCACAACTTTTTTTTTTTTTTAAGAGTTCCTCAATTACAGAATTCTATGTCACAGAGAGGAATTACTTACTTTCTGTACCAACCACATATCTCATTTTTTCATGTGATTTAATGAGGAGTTGATTAAGTTTGGATGGCTAATTTGGTTATGCGACAACGCTATCATGAGTTCTGCTGTCATGTAGGCAACCAATTATAGGCATTGTGAATTCTACCTCAAAATCATGTATTGGAACCTTTAAAATACTCCTGAGCTAAGGAGAGGTATTTCACACAAAACAGAATACATCCTTCGTTATCACACCACATCTTTATCACATGAAATTAACTTCAGAAGCAAAGTAACTGCATGTCAAAGATTGGAACCAGAGACCTACAGAACTATGCCAATACATGCACTGACAAATTGTTAAATATCATTCTTTATTAAAAGTCTGGACTTCCTTTTTGTTTGTTTTTTTTTCACTGCCTACTGCAGTACTCCATACACCAATAACACTCAACAGGAAAAATGCTCTGTAAGAGGGCAAATAGAACTTAGTATTACGTGACTTTCATTGCCAAATAAATCTGGGGAGGAGAGAGAAATCTTGAAGATTTGGGGAAAGAAAAAATAAAACAAAAAAGCCCAAACACATCTTCAGCACTCTTCTGTTTGTACTCTAAAACTCTTACCTGATCATGGATGTCAACCATCACTGCATTCTGCTGTGGTGGGTGAGCAGCTGGGTGCAACATACAAGGAGATACATTCGGTGGGTGAAAGGCTCGGGGCTCTTCTATTGCTTGCTGCTGTCCATAGGAGAGATGGCGGTAATTTTCATCCTGGCTAATGGAATTATGTCTAGACAAACGATCTCTCCTTGTTCTCTGACGTCGAACAGGAGGACTGGAAATGCATTAAAAAAATTGGAGATTACATAAATGACACAAATCCTTCTTAACAACTAAACCCACAAGAGAATCAAGTATAAAGAAATTTTTTACATTGGAAAATTCTAGGTGAACAGGTTTATTAGATTGGAATAAAACTTCTTACTGACAAAACTGTTAAAAGCCTTAGAGATGACACTTTTTTCAGCATAACTGTGCTTAATAGAGCAGCTTAATGCTGTAAAGAAAAGCGTAAGAAGAACTCTTATGTAAATATTAACCTGTTTAAAAAATGGCACTTGGGTTGCCAAGACCAGTGCTCAAAAGTCAGTATAGCAGACTTCAAGACATTTCCATGCATTTATTCGTGGTAATAATTCTCAATTACATGATCCCCAAGGTCATTGTTCCAACCAGGTCACAGTACGGTTGCTTACTCAGTGATGGAAGACAAAGCAGTAGACTTCTCCAAAGAAAAAACTTAATTTTTCAGCTCCCACATCTTCACTATGTAACTGAGTGCCTCACAGCATACTCCCCAGAAGATCCAGGAAATTTTGATTGTGGTAATCTTTCAGAGTGGAGAGCTGTTGTGCAGATTTACTGAGACCAGAGCATCCACTTCTTTTGAGCAACTGATCTACAGGTGTAGGATTTAATTATATATTCTTATTAATAGTGTGTATGTTCTGAGCCGAGACTTCTGTAAATCAGAGACCAGTGGCTCAGGTTCAACCCTCAGAAAATGATGCACACACAAGTAACAAATTCACTATCAGAAATTTTGATCAAGTCACTTCTCATTTATTTGGAAGGGGAAAGAACTGAAAGCACAAAACCTTCCCTCTGTACTTTCAATGCATGCCTTTCATTCTCCACAACGCTTAAATTACAGGTCCTAGATGCAATAGCAATTTAAAGCTATATGGGGATGAAACAGTTTCCCACTTAGGAACAGGCTGAAGGAATCAAACTGCAGAGAAGAGACAAGAAGGGTCTGTGACCATTGGAATATGTCCTCTCCAAAAGTGCATGGAAGAGAACTTAAGATTCTTCACTTTTACTATTCCCATTGCTATTACCAGGTTTATTTTATAAAAATCAAATAAACTTGAAACCTGTTGACAAATTCCAGACATACCTTGGGTCCAACTTTTGTGCTGCATGAAACAGACATACGCCGGGGAAGGGGGTGCATTCTGTGAGTACACAATACAGTGTCTCATGCCACTATTTTTCTGCCCTACCTCACAGGGATGTTATGCCATTTTTGCCTTTATTAGAACTGAAACCAATGTTAATTCACAACAAGTCAGACAGGAGGCATAGTGCCAGATTGTTACAGCATTCTTGAAACAAAACAAAACAAAGCATAGCTGCCTTTATCCTTACAAATTACCATGTCAGAACACACAAGTTGTGTTTTCTTCTAAACACTGAGAACCTGAATTTGCAGTCTTTCTAATGTATTTGTCTTAATTCCAGTCTCCTTTCCCAGAGGCTTTGTTGCACTCTCCATTTCTGTATTACTAATATGATACACCTGTTACATTGTCATTAGATAAAACCGGTATATATGATTTCTAATCACAGAGCTATTAATGCAAAAGATGGTCTATTTCTTGGAGTAGTAAGGTTGCTCTGAAGTTGCTGTTTCCTGCTATGAGACAGACATGCTCGGAATACTTAAACATAAAATGTCCATGCGAGGATTTTTGTGATCAATTTTTTTCAAAAAGCTGCAGAAATAGAGGAGAGTTACAAAAGACCGCTCCTATGCTTTGGAATAAGAACAGAAATTCTCTGCCTGCCAGCAGCACTTAGACAATGTAGCTTCTCATAAAACTGCTCTTACCCCTGTCTCTGTTACAAGGTCTGGCTTTACCTTTTTATGAACCCAGAATTATGAGAAAGCACAGACAGCTAAAGTTGGAAAAACTTCTGGAGTGTTTTTTTTAAATGCATCGAGCATCATTCTCTGGAAAAAGCAAAACTGGACTTTTTTCTTACGCAGAGGAAAGCATACTTCTCATTCAGCAGAAATTCAGAGCATCCAGATACACAGGTCTATGTACTTCCTGAATTATTGGAAATTACTTCAGAAGAATTGTTAAGACATGGGTCTAAACTATTATTTAATATCAGTAATGAACTTGTGCTTGAAGTCTTTAAATATCCACAAAAAGCCCTTCTCTGGTTCTACAGGTACATTATAAACATGGTAAATGCCCAGTTAAAATAAAAAGACAGGATGGAACTGGTAAAAAAAATACAGGAATTCCTACCCATGGGTAGGACAGCCATCAACAGGTATCCATAACTGCAGAGTTAGTATTTGCAGATCCTAGTATTTTCTAAAAAGAGTGATTTTTTTGCAGTAACACATTCTTAAATCCCGTTAGTTCAGAATTACATTCAAGGCAAGGAGGAAAGGAAGCACATATGAAAGGTAAGGCACAGCAACGGCACAGATCTCCCCATTTCACAATGACTGTTACAGACAATTTTGAATGGCCTTCTCTGTTTCATATAGGCATGCACTATGCTTTTACATTCACAATTTATCTGTCCTGTAAGTAGCTGGACAAAATTAACATCTTTCTGCAAATTCATACCAGAAGGTTACCTTTCTAAACACAGTATTCATTTGCTTGCAATAAATCTGAAAAAAACCCACAATGAATTAGGGTACTCTAGTGCTAGGCACAACACAAAATCCCTGATACCAAGAGATAAGGTCTAAATAGTAACCCAGAAAATGGAGAAAATCCATATAATAAAAAACCAGTACTGTCTGTGCTGATCAACAGGAGTGAACTGGTAGGACAAAAGAAATAATGCTGATGACGCTGGGTCAGAGTGATGTCCACACTACATACGTGTCAGAGGTTTTGTTTGCACTTGCCCTAGACTGTTCCCTTGAGCTGAATGATCATTTGCAACTGTAGTGCACCTTTCATCTTATCTTTATCTGAAAACCTCATTAACTCTGAGACCACTCTGCAATCGGAAGAGAGAAAACAAAGCAGGGAAAACAGGAAACTGGATTCAAAAGCACATACATAACCTCTAAACCATCTATGATCTTAACGATCTTAATGATCTTAAGGAATCAAACTTTGATCCATGTGACTGGTTATTAGTTCTGATACACCTCCAGAGCATTCTGAGACTCAGAAAGACTGCAAAATAAGACACGTATGTGTTGCTCTCCCTAATGATCCCATTTTAGGATACAAGATCGGGTGCTGCAGTACTACTCTGGAACTGACCTAAAGCCAGCTCAAACGCAACAGTGCACCCAAGCTAAAACACGCCCTGACCCAAGTGCAGGGAAATAAACTACTGACACATTCAAATGTCTCTGATTAGAGCAAAAGCAGATGTTATTACCCAAAAGCAGGTGAGCTGGCCTTATAAAGACTAATGCTTTGTGTCCAGAATGCTGCAGCCAACCTAACAACTCCTGCCAGACTGAAGATGGCTTTGCACTCAGATGTCTCTCCATTTGCAGTATGGTTTACTCGCAAGCCACAGGCCACTACTTTGGTAACAACTGGCTGAATTTGAATGTCAGGCACTTGTCCCATGCATATCGAGCCCCTACACATACTATTCTCCTCGTTCATCCCACAGTATACCCAAACTGTCTAGATTCAGCTACCTGGCATTTAGCTTGTTAAGCACTGTATTTGCTCTGCATGTTAATGAACACTGCTAAGAGATCTGCTTAGTCCGACTGAACACCAAGCAAAAATGACCAAGTGCAGCATATTCTAGGCATTTCACTTCAAACCATTTTAAGGTAACAAAACACTTTCTGGACCAAATGTCCCTGTACAGCATCCCTGTAACAAACCGTACAAAAGGCCTACTCTTCTGTTTTCACAATAACCACTGCAAGTTCCCAATTCAATCTCTTTCTTAAATTTGGCAAGCTGTTTCAAGAGCTGTGTATTTTGAATGCCACTGACTGAAAGCTTTCAGATTCATGGACTTGAAGCAAAGATTAAAACTATGATGTTGTAAAATTTCTTGCCTCAAAACTATCCCTGTCTGATCATGGTTAACAAACTTTATTTGTGGAATTAGAAGAAAATCAGTTACATACTTCTTAAGTCTAATATTTTATGTGAATGAAAAAGCACAAACACTTCAATTTCAGTATAAATCAAGCCACAATACTTCTCAGAAGAAAACAGAGGGACAGTGTGTTTTAACTTGCATCAGATGACTCAGCATTTTTGAGGGCGAATGTGAGGCAATTAAAGTTTGTTTCGGATAATTAGTTTAACTAGAATAGTAAAGGAAGTCTGTGGTCTTATGCTTTCCTATATTACCATCCACCTAGGCATCAGTTTAACCTGGCCATCCAAATCTCTGCTCTTCCACTTCCAGGACCATTGGAAGTTCTTTCAAAACCTCGGCTTTGAGAGGTTAGTGAGCCACAAGCTAAAAGGAACATGAAAATCTAACTACTTTACAAGTGAATCACCCACCTCAGCAACCATTTGACACTACGTTAACCTCCTCACTCTTCCCAGCCAGTATCTGTCGTCCTTACTTAGGTTGTTTTTATACATGAAAATAATTGTGACTGCAGGGAAAACTATAGTACTACATCAAAAACTCCTAATACCTTTAAAAGTACCCTGATAAGGAAAACATTTCCTCACATTTTTCTAAGTGTTTATTGCTCCAGTGCAGAGTGAAAGCGAATCAGGCTCATGATTAAAAATGTTTATGAGCACTCCTTTCCCTGAATTGTCTATGCACACAAATTACAGCATGAGGCACCAATTTGAATTACTTTCAGCAACTTTTCAGTTACACCAGTGATAAATTACAGCTCAAAGGAAACGTTAACATGTTTACCATGTGTGATCCAGCCAGTGCTGCCTGAAATACACTTCCCTTGCGCTGAGATCAGGAAAAATAAGAAATTGTTTCCCAATCTACACAGCTTGCTTACCTCCTCCTGTTTCGTGCAGGCGTGTTGCATTGCTCCCCTGAGAAGTGGTGTTGGTTGGGTCGAGCCAAAGGAGGCTGCCTATTTGATGTCATCTCCCATGGTCGCATTGGTGGTGATGGGGCTGGTGATGCTGCTGTATAGTCGAAGACTGAATGGGAAAGGCGTTGTCGCTTGGGACTAGGACTGTCTTCGCTCTATGCCAGTGCAAGAAACAAAACAGAACAAAAACAAACCCCACCTCCAGATCAGTGAATTAAAATCCATACTTCAGTATTGCTTTGCAGCTAGCATTAGGAAGGACTTATTGAAGAATGCACTAAAACACTATGAAAATAAAGACTTGCAAATAGTTGCCTATTTATTATCTTTATAGCACAGATTTGTGATGGCTTCCTAACCTCTAAATAATATATCATAAATCATATAGTAATTATATTTTAGCAGAATTAAAAAATGAACATTCTAACATCCAAGCAAAAACAAAACTATATCAGAAAAGAGAATAATATGAAGAAATTAAGGCATAACCCATTTTACATCCCTCCTGCCCTAGCATTTATAGGCTACAGAAGCATGGAAAGATGTGCAAGCACGCTCTTCACAACAATGGAATCCATGCTTGTCAGTAAGCAGATGCCATACCGAGCTCTCACTCTGCATTGTGCCCCTTTCCTATCAGGTCTGTACTTATATAGATAGTAAGACATTTGCTCTGGACTGCAGCCTGTTTTAATTCTTTTAGCTCAGCACAGACATGCTTCATCCTTCCACTTAGTAGGACAGTGGTCATTGAAAAGTACTTACACATAACCTGCAAGAAACCTAACAACTACTCTCTGGTTAAGACTGTACTTCACTAAAATTCTGCAGGGACTAGACAGTTTTCAGTCCTAGAGATACGACGGCCATTCACCTCCAAGTAATGTTCTCCCAATTGGTTGCAAACACAAGGAACTACTACTTCTCTTCACTGTGTGCCCATGCTAATGAACCATTAAAGAGAGCTGTCATTCTTCTCAAAAGTTCCCACAGATGTCTCTGAATCCAGCAGCAAATTCAATAACCGTCCCTCCCCTACCCCTGCCAAAATTGTAACACATCATGCTGTTCACAAGCGTAACGACTGAAAATATAGAAAAATACAAGTTCTACTCCAGAGCTCACTGACTGGACACACAAAAAAAACCAACTCAAACTACCACACTGGATCCATCTTGTCAGCTACTTCTTGGTAGGTTAACAGTGACATGTAGCTTGTGCTTCAGTGTTCTTTCCAGTGCAAGCACGCTCTTTTTTTAACACCTAAACGTTTTGTTCAGGTGTTTAATAGAAAAAGCTATTTTTCTGCTATTTCAACGTTGTGGCCATTTTTACTAAGTTTCACTCCTTTTCAGCTCCATGCTTTCAAATACTTTGACACAAATTGTAGTTTTCCCCTACTATACCACATCTCAAGCAGCCGTTAGTAGTGATTAAGAAACAGAAAAAGGTCAGACCAAACCAAACCAAACAAATAAAAAAAAGCAAAAATATAAAGTAAATGGGGGTGTCCATTTTTAATTCTACGTCTGTTAGATGTAGCACTATTAGCGTGGTTTCCTTAGGAAAACAGGCTGACAATGCATGTATATGCTTTTTGCTCAATCTCTTTTGAAATCCTTAACAAACTGTACTTGAATTCTATAGAGAAAAATAGGTCCGAAGACAGGTAAGAACCTGAAGGTTCATGAAAGTAGATATCCAAGCAAAGGATGACTCTTCCAGAAGGCTGCTTGCCCTCAGTAGCTCAACACCAAGAAAACTGGATGAGATACCTGAGAAGTGCCTTGAAAGCAAAGCTTTTGTGAAAATACGTATTTTGCTAGACTCAGAGAACCTTGCCAAAGGTCAAATCATAAAGAAACCATGCTACATTTGTTCTCTCATTCAGAGTTGCTTATTTAATCTACTTTGTTGTTGTGATAGAACAAGTCAGAGAGGATGGTTTGTGGCCCAACTTGGAGCTTTCACCATGGGGGAATTTTTTACATCACGATGACTGAAGTCAATTCAAAGAGAAGCACAGGTAATAAAAATGCAGGTAAATAAGGTATGCTGGGGTCTTGGGACTGCAAAAGAAAAAGTCAGATACGAGGAAGGAAACACTCGGTTTAGTGAAGCTGGCATAAAACAACACTGAAATAATAGGATAATCACTGTTGTCCTGCTACATTCTATACATGCCTTTGGCTGGGAATCTCCCACTGCTAGTGCCCTAATTTAAATCTGGCACCTTTCCCAAGCATTAATATACCCTGCCCTGTAGAAAGCAGGCTACTTTGGAAAAACAGTTGTTTGGTTATTTTTCCTTTTGTATGTGGAGTGTACCACTTCAAAGACAGTGGAGATGCAAACTGCCAAGTAGTTAGCCTTCATCATCACTCCAAATTACTAACTCACACAGCTCTTTCAAACTCTGTAACAAGTGCTAATTGTCCCCTGCACTGAGCAACTTTTATTTTCACTCAGAATTGTTTCCCATTGAAAAAAAAAGATGAAATAATTTTTGGAACTACATACAAGTACACATTTAAACTGTAATTACTTCTTTTTCCGTACTGAAAAAGAATTAACCTGAAGCTTAGCCAAAACTATTTGCAAACAGATCTCATAAAAAACCCCAACACAAACCTAAAGAATACTCGGTGTTAATATTAAGAAACCAATCCTCATGAGATGGTTATAGCGAGGTAGTAGTAGCATGTGGGAAAGTACAGGGAGCTTTCCCAGTCAAATTACAGATCTTGCACACACAGAGAGATGATCAACCATCAGAGAAGGGAATTATGACCAAAACAATTGCTGCCAATATCTGAAAATCACTCTCCTCTTCCAACACTCTGCATATTCTTGCTTAATGGTCCTGGAATGTACAAGAAGAAACTACTTCATACACTCCATCTCAAATTTAGGGAACAAACTACAACTATCCTGCAGCCCCTGAAGACCTTATTTTAAAAGTAATTTTTAAATAACACTTGAAGAATATTTTCAAGCATAGCCTTTTCCTTCGAAGGTTTTACACAGTAAGTACAATCTGACAGGTAAACCCTATATAACCCTACCAGGCTGACTGGAAACCCACAGCTGCATGTTTCCTCACCATTAATGCTTACTGACAAGGCAATGACTTTTCCCCATAATATAAACTGGTAAACCTGAACCAGTTTGAAGTTTACAAGACAGTTCAGTGCAGAGCTGTATTTAACTAACCTGTTGCTCTTGGAAGTGTACCTTGTAGTGTAGTTCAGGTTCTCTGTCGTCAGGTGTCTCAGCACCACAGCATGTCCTGGGTAATGTGTTTTTTACCATTAACTAACCATTCACCTAATCTGTCATTATTCTCAACAATAAAGAAATATGAAAGATGTCATCTCTTCACCAGTCTGTCCCTTGCAAAACTTTATGCACTTGTCAACTAGCTCCACTGGAAATTGGTCAATGTCTAAAAAAACCGTATTCTGACACCATTTATGACAAAAACTTAGTATCTGGTAAAGGAAGAAGACAGAAGTGTTATTTCCACTGAGAAAAAGGTACACAAAACTCAACTGTAACATACTGTAATAAATACATGCTTATTGACCAGTGATAAAAATGTACATGCAGTTATAAACTAACCCAGGATGGGTGTTAGAGACAGAGCTCTGGTATTTACTGTAGTCTGCATATCAGAGAAGTGGAAGCACAAACCAAGCTGCAAAGAACACTGGAGTCTTGTTTCCAAACGTGTTTTATTTCTGCTGCAAGAATGACACCAGTGCATTTCCACTGAATTATGGTACATTAATTCTCCTGTTAAACTTAAAACTGAGCTCACAGACTAAGAGGATCTTCTATATTTGTCTGGAATTCCCAAGCATATCTTAGGCTACCAAAAAAACCCCACGCCGATTTGCTTTTACTTCTTTAACCAAAACAGTGATAAAATTAACAGAAAAAGTAAATGCAATCCTACATCTGCATTACAGTAAACATGTAATACTCTGTTCTTCTCAAAATCGTATTTAAAATATCACTCAGGAGCAGTTCACACAGAACATTTTCATGAACTGTTAGCTCAGTAACATGCTGTAACCAATGCAATAAACTGTAACACTTATTACCTGCTCAAGATTATTTTGACAGCCACAACCACTAAAGTAACTGATTACATCAAACTTTAAGCTTTCATTAGCTCAGGCCTTGAAGCATGTCCCAGAGTACATAGGTGCATGCAGAGCAGCTTGTTTATCAATTACCTCGATTAGCCCTGAGAAAAGTGTACAATGATGCCCTCAGCTGTTTCTACATTTCAAAGTTGTGAGTAATAAAGGTGGATCTTTTTTTTTTTGGAAGTAAACTTCAGAATAAAACCATTTCTTGGGAAGATACAAAGGAACAACTGTATAAAACCAATCTGAGACAGACATGAACCACCTTACAAAAGACGATCTTTGAAAAAAATCAGTGCTAGCACACTGGCATTATACCATACAAAAAATGTAATTTTCCAAGCAATCGGAGGTTTCCTTTAGAAATTGTCCTGGTTTTGCGCTGAGATACAGGCTTCACAAGAAGCTGGGAGGGGACACCGCCAGGACAGGTGAGTCATTACTGGGAAGTGGACTTGCTTCATGCTGGAGTAGGATGGTGGATTGGCATAGCCTACCCTTCCATTGGCAGGAAAGGAGACTCTGAAACCTGTCGACTGGGCTGGAATAGAGCATCATGGTGCCTTAAGAAGTTTGATTTTGAATACTGGGCTTTTCACAAAGGGGAGAGAATCCCTATCCGGATAGAAGATGATCCTGATCGCATCGGCATTTTTCTAGATTATGAAGCAGGAATCCTTTCATTCTACAATGTTACTGACGGGATGGCTCATTTGCACACCTTCCGCTGCAAGTTCACGGAACCAGTTTACCCAGCCCTGCGGCTCTGGGAGGGGTCCATTGCAATATGCAAACTAACATAAAGGATGAAGCAAAATCAAGCCGACTGTGCTTTTCCCAGGAAAGCCACTTCAGCGATGATGTACGTGAATGAATCCCTGTCATATGAAAGTTGTAACTGTGATGCTTTTAGAAGGTAACAGGTTCAAGAAACCAACCGTCATTTTTAACGTGTATGCATTTTTCAGTGGGGGAAGGTCATCTGGCTTTTGTAAGTGATGTTGATGTACCACCTAAAGTGCCATATATAATACTTTTTGTACTTTTTTTTCAATTTGGGAAATGGAAAAAGTCTGGTGGAAAGAAGCCTACTGCAACTGAGATTTGAACCTGGCTATTGTCATCTTTTTTATGAACTCCCTCCCTCACCTGCCTGGACAGACTGCAATTGTGTATGGTAGAAGGTTTACTTATAAGGGAAAGTACACAATGGGTAATACCAAAGAGCAATTTACAGATCTCACAACCCACCCCAGGACCCTCAGCCCACACCTCCTGAGCAGGGCAGAACCAGCCCCTCCCCAACGAGCCCCTTTTTCTGGTGAGCATGCTATTCAAGGTATGGAACAACCTCCCCTCTCCTGCCCAGCTCCACTCACCTGCCCTGGCTCCTTGAGAAAATTAACTCTATCCCAGCCAAAACCAGGACAGGAAGAAAGCTTCACACACGATCTCTAACCTATGCTCCGTAGAGATTCCCATATAAAATGACCAAATGCATACTGGTCTTGCAAGGCTGTGTTCATACGTGAAGTTTTTTCTCAAATCCTTACTCATCCACTTAGAACTTTGCTATTCGTCTTCACAAGTTCCTTCCACAACATTATGTAAAATAAATACCTGTTCCTACTCTTACGTCTCCAATCTCTTCATTTCCCCTCATTTTATATTCAATTCCAATGTTTTCGCAACAGACTTACACACAGAAGACAACAAAACAAAACCACCTTCCCTCAGTACTTACCATCAAAACAGTTTTAAATGTGTTTGCAAGAGACCGATTTCTAAGAATCAGATTTTGAAAATGCAGGTAATCAAAAATAGTCAGCACCTCACAGCTTTTTAAAAGAGCAATCCCAACACAGATCATATAAAGAAATCATCTCAAAAAGGAAGGAAAAGGTTTCGTCTAGCGAGACCATCTTCTAAAGCTTTCATGAAGACTGCCAGACAGAGCATCTGCTCAGCAGCACCGTAAGTTGTGCCATAAATGCTCTCATCCCCGCTCACACAATGATTTACTCTTACTGCAACATGTAAGAAAAATTTGGCCAGTTCCATCAGAAATTAACAGAGTTCAAAGACAGACCACAAGGCTAACATAAGATGCTCTGGAGAAAGGACAGGATTGAGTTCATGCAATTGCTGAGTTTGCCTAAGACAGAGGTGTTCACAGATTTCAAGGATAGGAACAGAATTGCAAGATTGGCAAGATGAAAGAACTACTTAAATGGAAATCAAGTAAAATACAGCATATGTAGTAGCATTTACACGAAGCACCACGCTTTTTAATAGTAAAGCTCACGGTGGGAAACACAAAAAGCAATGTTATTGCAAGTGAACCAGGAGGTAAAGAGTTCTAGGACAGAAAATCTGAAATGAGCTCAATGAGAACCAAGAACTGTTGACATGTGTCATGATTTACCCTCAACTGGTAACTAAGCATCATGCACCTACTTGCTCACTCCTTCCCCCTCAAGGAGGGGAGAAGAATGGGAAAAAACCCTTGTGTGTTGAGATAAAGACAGTTTAATAGGATAACGAAGGAAGAGAACATCATCAACAATATCATCAACAATCACCACCACCGTAATAACAGTGATAACAACAACAGTAATAGAAGTAATGCACAAATGCAACTGCTCACCACATGTCAAAGGAAAATAAAACAATCCAATGCCCAGTTTGTTTCCAAGCAGTGGTCCCCCCTCCCGGCTAGCTTTCCCAGTTATATATGAGGTATGATGTTATGTGGTAGTGTCAGCAAAAACCCGGGAATAAACCTCGTAACACCAATGCAATGTGAAAAGGCAGGCACTCTTTATTGCAGCGCTGGATGCACGGGGAATAGCTCCGCCCAACGTGCATACCAAGGGATCACCAACACTCAAGGTTATATAGGAAGAAAATATACATATTCGTCACATTCACCATTATGGCTATACATATTCACACTCGCTAACTTGTGATTGGTCAGTTCTTTGCTCGCTTGGATTTAAAAACACAGTGCCTCTTAAATTCATTATGCATGCTCGGTGAGCAGGGTCTGTATTCAAGGAGGGGTCTCTGGTGGCAATCAGCGGTCACACACCTGTGTCCGCTGGATGACCCTCTCCTTGGACATGCGCAGTGTCACTGCTGTCCTGTACCGTGGATGCACCTGTCCTAAATGACCTACTGCATAAGATTAGTATCTCCAACCCTATTGTCCGGTTAGGTGGGGACTGTACAAGGAACATAGCAGCACCGTCCATTGCTGTGGTCCGTTAGCTCCACCACCCATCACCTCATCTACCGGTCCCTATTACCTTGATTACAAACTAATTATTCCAAAGTTTCTGCCTCACAGCTTCTATCCCAAGGTTACATTTGGGAATGTCCCTTTGGTCAGTCTGGGTCAGCTCTCCTGTGTGTGCTCCTGCAGCTTCTCATGCACCTGTCAGGGTGTGAGAAACTGAAAAACACCTTGACTTAGTGTAGACAAAACAACTACTTACCAACAACTAAAACCATCAGTGTGTTATCAATATTATTCTCATACTAAATCAAAACCACAGCACTATACCAGCTACTAGAAAGAAAAACTAATTCTATCTCAGCTGAAACCAGGACAACATGAGAGAGAGTCTCTATTTTTCTGAAAGGGGAACAGCAAAGGTCTTTTTACAGCTGCAATGCCAATGGAAAACACTACATGAGGCAGATTTATGCTGCTTAACTATTTTTCTAGCAGATGAGGAACAGTTCCACTGTAATCCAGACAAACTGGTTGGACAGCAATCAGCAAAATACTTAACGTGCTAACAGGCTTCCTTTCTTTCTTTTCCCTTCTCACTGTTTTTAAAGAGCTGCTTCTCTTAGCATTTTACTGCTATTAAAAGACAAAAAAGCTCTAGTTTTTGATGTTCTGGCAAAGAGAAATCAGTAGAGGGCACCAAAAAGCAAAAGAAGTTTCCTTGATCTTTCAAAAGCTCAGTAAAAGAGGAACCTACCCATTCCCCCTAGACGAGCTTTGCCCACAACATAATCTAAATACACCATATTAGATTATTTAACTTGGCTGAGATGCTTACATAGGGAAGGAACCCACAAGCTATATTTCTGCATGAACTGGTTACGTTAAACCTGTGTCTTTCCAGAAGTTTCAAGAATCAGTCCTCCACAGTCAAAACAACTGTCTGATTGAAAACAGGAAAAGAGAAATTTCATATCCTACTTGTACCCTTACTCCTACCCTTTAAATCCTTCTGGGGCAGGAGGTGGTGGAGCTACATACAAAGATTAAATGAGAAAACCTGTACAAAGTCCAAGACTTGCTCTGCACAAATTCCCATTAGACTCACTAGCAGTTTAGCTCGTACAGCTTCCATGAACAAACATGTACAACAGTTTCGACACGCAACCAGACTGCAATTTAAGGTTCAACTCAATAGTAACCGTGAAGAAGCAACTTGTCTTCCTGACTGCATAATTTTTATACTCCAGTAAGAGCTTGTATAGAAACCATTTAATCCTTAAAGTCTTTCTGAGTAAACAGTTAAAAAGGTAACTCGACTTGATCAACAGTATCACTTTACAACAGATAATTAATATGATTTAGTGTCAATAAAATATATTGAAAAACATATTTATGTAAGCTAATGCATAAACTTCATATATCACAATAGCACTGATGCTTCCCATGTCAGCTTCCAAGCCAAAATTGTATCTTTCAGAAAAAGACAATTACATACTATGGCTCCCACACCACTGGAGGTGCAAAGTAAGGATTGATTGACCGGCAACTTGAATTGTAGTATTTATTATATTTTTATTAAAAACAAATAATCAAAGTGAAGCAGATGCAAATCAAATTTTAACAGAAAGCTAAACCTGCTCTATAAGTCAGGGAGATAACAAAGGAGTTTCACATAGGAGAATCTTGAGATCACCTAATTAATAAGCTCCTTTTATTTATATATCACTTGCAGCAATTACTACTCTTAACACGTACTATCTCCTAGTAACTATTCCCTGAAAACCTTCTTCACATTGTTATTCTCCGTATGCGTGGTTTTCTTCTTAGAGATTTGGTGATTAAGGAATATCAACATCACTATCAACTTTTAACAGTCATTAAATCTACCATGGCACCTATCTGTTCTCTTGTCTTAATCTTCTAGCAACTGCACCCTCCTTTCTCTTACTGCACACATAAGTATCCACACGGAGTTTCCCCTCTCTCAGAACAGTACGCCTCTAGCACCACAGCTACAATATCCCCTTGAAGGGAAAAAAGTTTGTATTTTTTGTTTTCATAGTGCTGCAAAGGAGTCTGTTGGGCCAACAAATACCAAAATCCCTGGCATATGCATAAATACCATAAATTCGGTAACTGAAACCAAAGCAGTTGCCTCAGTGAATGGCATTTAAGAACAAACACATCAGCAGCAACACCTTCTCAGGTAGTAAGTGACACCTGAAAAAAGCAGACTATTAGTAATCATGTTCCAGTCAGTAATCTTGCCCTTCCAGCTGCCTCACTATACTTTTGAAGAACTTATCAGAACATACACGTTTGCTCCATGTACTACCCGCAAAAATCCATTTGAAAATGGAAATGCTATACATTCATAAACATTCTCACTGCCTACACATCAATGAACTTCGTGTAAGAAATTACTAAATTACTTGCTATAAACAATTACAACTTAAATCGGATGTCTCCAGAAAACATCTCAATGCATGATCAGTTTTACAATAGACTTCTTGAGGAAACAAGAAGCACCTTTCTGGCCTACGTATAAAAAGAAATCCCCTTAATGTTATACAGGAGTAGGAATTAATTCAGATAAAACGAAAAATACTAAAAAAAAAAAAAAATGCCTTACAGCATATGCTTGCTAACACCAATGTTTCCTTGCACAGTTTTTCTCTCTCCTCTAACTGTGGAGAATCAGAGGCCTGGGAACTCCCTTTCACGCTAAGGACGGGAGAGCAACCAGCGGTTCCGGGGCACCCGGTGCCGGCAGCGCACTGAACCCGCCCGTCTTCCCGAGGGCAGCACGCAGCGGCTCGGCTCTGGAAAGCCAGCCCGTTTCTGGGCTGCCGTGCTACCTTCTGCCAAAGCAGATAAAGCGGCTTTAACAGGGCCAAACGCCGGTGTCCCGGCGGAGTCACCCCGCCGCGCTCCCGCC
>VWZZ01006092.1:67009-93651 GCA_013399095.1 Psophia crepitans
CCTCCCCCCAGCGGGGACGCTGCGCTCAACACCGAAGCCTCACAAAGAGCCGCTTGACAACGGCCGCCTGCCACCTGCTCTGCTCGTATTTACGGGCTCTGGCTTCTCCTGTGCTTTCCTGACGGGAAAAGGGGCGAGGCTGCCTAGGAAAAGTCAGCAAAGCCCCGGGGCGCGGTAACACCTGCTGACGAGTCACTGAGGCGCGACGGTCAGCCTTTAGCGACCTGTGCCGCGGGGAGACCGACCGCCTCTCGGTGCTCAGCAAACGGAACAAGCGGGGCATCGCAGAACTGAACTACTGAAACTACTCGAACAAGATGCCATCGCCCGAGCTCTTTCGCCTTTCAAACCTGCCTCCATTTTCTGTACTTCAGTCTAGTTTAAGCTTCCCCAAATCTGATCCAGGAAAACAAACCGTCTGCTGTAGAATTCTCTAAAGGAGACAATGCACCACGTGTGAAAGTGGTTGAAAACCACTAAATTAGATCCTTGCAGCTGCCAGATGTGAAATGAAAACGAAAATGCATGAAGCAACGCAGTAATAACAGGCAGAATTCAGTGAAAAACTGAGGGGGAGGGGTACAGACGACACACCCCAAGAGGAATGAATTATTGCTGTCCTAATTGGACAGGAAGAAATTTTTCCAGTTCTGAAATTGGAGGGGGCAAAAGAAATTCCTTCTAATAGTCTCAACTTCTATGTGCTGTCCTCCACACGTTCCCCACAAAAGATGTATATAGTCTGATTTTATAGGTGACATTAATAAATGTGATGGACTTTAAAATACCTGAATTCTTGAATCATTCCAAGTTCAACTACGGATGAGCCTGTTAGGCTTAGGCTTATCCTACCTGACTTTGCACCATTCAAAGCAGAAAACGAAGAAGTGGATTTAGTCTTTCTTTTTTTTATTTTTTTTTTTGATTGGAACTTATAAAATACTTCTCTTGTGAAAGCCACCTTTTTAAAGAGTTGACAGCCCTCTAGATTACAGACTGAGGACTGGATGCCCATAAAGACAGACAAACAAGATTAAGTTTAGGAACAAAAGAAATGAAAGATGTACTGACTCATATGTGGGAAAGTTAAAGATTAGAACTAATTAGTTATGTATGTGGGTCGTAAGTACCAAGCAAAGAGAAACTATTACTATAAGAAAGTAAATCTAACAGGACTAATACTATGAAATTAAAATAAAGTAAGTTAAAAAGGAGTAAAGCAAGGCGAATATTTGGAAATAATAATTTCCAACCCCTTAGTGCTAGTGAAAAAATTCCACTGGACCATTCCCATGATGTTTTATTTTTTTTCACTATTACTGAGCAGTCCACTTGTTTTTTAACTGCATGGGAACTATGGAATAGATAACTTGACGAGATCTCTTAAAAGAGATGTCTCAAGAGTAGTTAAGAGTTGCATCTTTGGAGTTTCCTTTCAAATTAAGCAAGCATCCTTTAATGGAAGTACACCACTGGTGAAACAACCACACAACGGACAAAAACTATTTTAAAAGCTAAATAAACTGAATGAGAGAAAGGCTCTGCAGGATAATACGCTTGCACCTATCTCTCTGTTTATCACTAGTAGGAAACCACTGCTTAGGCATTAAAGCAAAGTAATATTCCAAGGAATATTCCTTGTTACAAATATCTTTCCTTAAATGCTGCGCTCCACGAAGAAATTTATTCAGTTTTGTTATTTAGCATTTTAAAAAAGACAATTCCAGATTTAAATATTTAATTTTAAAATCACAGGTATTAAACATATACAGCATGTTAGACTTCAAAGAAAAATCAAAGAAATTACAAAGAGTCCCCTGACTCATGCACTGAGGTTCGCTCCCACCTCCAAAGCAACAATTACTTAAAGATATATCTCAACTATAATCACTGTGCAACACCAAGTGACATAAGAAACGTACTCTGTACCTATGCTATACTAGATCTTTTTATAAAGCAAAGTACTGGTTTTTGATGCTACAAAATCAAACAGGTTCTTAGCACTACCAATAAAGCTCTCAACAACAGATCCTTAATGCAGTGAGGTCGCATATGAAAAATCTTAAGACTTCGGTTTCCTGCTGATGTCACTGAACATGTATTCAAGATTCTCATGTGCCAAGTCAACAAAATCACATAATGGGGTGGAAGCCTGGAAATTGCTTTCATTAAGATTGCAACATGCCTTTTGCATGTGTGGTGTAGAACTTTTCTCATGCTGTTGTCCAGGAATTGAAGATGGGGCTTGTGGAGAACCTACTGTAAAATATATGCAGATTACCAGCCAAATACTATCCTTTAAATTTCTCCTGTAATGCAAAAAACTGGTTACACACAGTCAGGCACAGAGTGGGAAATTACTTCACTGAAACATGCGTATTGACTAATCAAAGATATGTCAACCTACTCTGCTTTCCGTAAAGTTTCTAGAAGGAATACAAAAAAGTCCAAAAATTAATGAAAAAATTTAGATGCATAAATCAATTAATTCCTGCATTTTATCTTTGAATGATACTGCCACCAAAATGAACAGGTGCTGTCTCTTAGTAATGAAAGAATACATGGGAACTCTCATTTTCTAAGTAATTCCCCCTGGAAACTAAAAACCAGTTCAAAAACTGACACAAAAATACAGACATACCTGAAATACAAGCAAAGAGTGGTAGAGAATTGCAATTGTACCCTAGTAGTGTAACCGCAACTGCTTTTAGGGAGCACTACTTTTGATTTTAAAAAAAAAATATATCCATAGACACAAGCCCGTCAAAAAATTAAAACCCAGACCAACAGACAGTCAGTTGGCCTATACCCCACAGTGACACTAACGGAGCATTAGTGCTCTCTTTTAAGAGAACTACGCTCTTAAGACCATGGAGTTCAATGGCACATCTGAGAGGAGCACAGATATCTGTTCTGAAGGTTGTTTGCTGTTTTTCCAAACAAGTGGTCATTTTAATCTAGGGTTCAACTAGAATTTCCTATAAAATGCAAGGTAAACACCTTCATGTATTCTCACAGAAAAATAAAAGCTCCTACCAAGTAAAACTGGCTTTTGAAGGAAAGCCTGTCTTTGAAATACACCCAAAACACGTTCTTTCTGCTTTTTATACTAGTTCCACTTTAGTCAGCTTTTACAGCTGGTGCAGAATCAATACCAATGAGAAAGAGTGTTTTCTCCAACCATCCCTAAATATGCAAAAAAGGAAAGCTGTGGCCCAGTTTCTCTGTTAATATGGAGGTAGGTGGTGTGCCAAACAATTCAAAAGGCTATGCACTCTCCTGAAATTTAAACTAGGAAAGCTACCACAACCCTTTCCACTCACTGCCCCCAAACCTGTGAAGCACCTAACAAACAGAATTACAAATAAGACTTAAAACAGTTTTAATTACCCTGATACGAAATAAAACTAAGGGAAAACAATCAGTCTAACACAGGGGTGATCTTCCATGTAATGACAGAAAAGGAAGAACACTGAAAGAGAACGCCAGTGTTAAACTGGTGCGTTAGGATGGCTCTGAAAGGAAATTTTCCCTAACTGCTCCTCACGCAAGAATCTTCCAGGAACAAGCCAAAAAAAAAAAAAANACTATTGAATGAAAATAGTTAACTAGTTAATCATACCTTGATACCTAAAAATAAAATTACGTTTTAAAAAAAGAGGTAGAGGGAAAAAAGAAAACAAGGCAGTAGAGCAGTAAAAGAAACTTGCACTGAAAACCTAGCTCTGGGATATTCTGGAACAACTACAAAACTAACTTATTCAGGAATTTGCGCACTTACCAAGGCACTACCATGCAGATCACATTCCACTTGCCAAGAAAAAACATTTAAAATTTGACTAACACAATGCTATTTTCCAGGCATGTCAAGCCAAAAAGTTAGTTCACTATAAAGTACCATACTTGCAAACGATGTAATGCATGTGACATGTTGAACTAATATTAATCCATTTGCAGTATTTAAGGACAGTAACAGTTAAGGGAAAACCATCAGCAGTAACAGGAACATGAAAGCAAGTCTCCCAAGCAGTTCAGCGTCAAAACTCTTCCCTTCTGTACGCCACATTTACGCTATTGATCCAAGTACCATTGAACATACACAGCACTACTGACTCAAAGCAAGCTGTTCCGAGAATGGTTAGGTAAACGCTTGCACACTGCTAGACAAGTTGGTATTTTAAGTGCTGAACTGAAGCCTTCCATCTGTAAAACCTTAAGTACCCAACTCCAAAACAGGAAAGTACAGCTACTGTGAAAAGGCTTTGAATGCTTACCTAGGCTCTAACCTCTGAAGTGAGAAGCAACAAGGCATCCTACCTTACCAAAAAAGCAGCAAAAACACTGCAGTTTTTTACTAACTGAGCATGTCAGTATTGCAAATATCAAATGTTTACAATAGCAAAGGAATACAAGCAAAAAGAAAAATACAGTACTAAAGACAAATTTCTCCTAACCTAAATGACTGTCTTGAGTAAAATGTATTTCTTAATATACCAGAGACAATTCAAAAAGTAGCTCTAAATATTTACTGCTACACCTGCAAACAATCTTTTTATAGTAAAAGTAATACATAAAACCCCCAAATACATATGCATCTCGTGAAGGACACATTTATGTAAACCTCACCTTGTCACTGTCATCACTACAGATGTGATCTTGATGGATTGAGTGGCATTGAAAGGCAGTACCAATGCTACCTACAAAAGAAGGGGGAGGGGGGAAAGAGAAAAAAAATTATAACACAATTCCTGTGACAATTAAAAATGCAGACAAATTTAGCAAGTAATTCTTTTTTCCCCACACAGAAGAGAGATTTAGTTGCCAAACAACTACATCTGACAAGTAATGCATTTAATTCTGGTAACAGAATAAGCAGAGGGACATTTTGCAGTGTGCCAACAATGTCTTCACATATATCTTTCCTAAACATTTGTAACAGAATAAAATTAGAACTAGTTCATGCATCCAAAACAAACATATGCAGTGAAGTACATACGCACATGTATAAAAAAAGAGAAGCTACACATTTCATGTTTGGGCAATGAAGTCCTTTTCCATATCCTCAACTACAGAAAATTTTCAGCACCTTGGGTAGCCACAAAACAGCAGTCTCTTTCGAGTAGTATGTTAAGAATGAGTGGAAAAATCCAAGGTCAAAGCAGAAAAGTTGTAATGATATCAATTTTATTTGTAATGGAATTTCTGCCTGCTCAAGGTATTTCCACAGGTTTCTTGATGCCTAGGAAAAAAGGCACAGCACACCTCTGCAAAGGCTTGCACCAGACCTGAGACTTCTGTCCAAGGATGGAGACAAACTAAAGCTTGATTGTATCCATGCAGGTTCTCAAACAGATTTACAGAACTCTTACTCCTACTGTAGAAGTTTTATTTGATGTGCTGTTTTCTTGCTTAAATGTGCACAAGAGGGGTAACTGCTATTTTGCAATTTATGCTTCCCTAAGATGACTTCTTTCTGTAAATATTGAGCAAAACAATTTTTAAAAGAAGGAAAAAAAAAAAGAAGTCACATTTGTAAAGCTACACCATTTCATGATTTTTCTACAGAAGATGTAAAGTCTGTCATAAAGCTTTGCAGTCTGTGTGTTGTTTTGGACCTGGACAGGTGTGATCAAAGAAAATAATTGTTACGAGCAGGCAGAAATCACAGCCAATTAGTGCAAGCTCTCCCTAAATCCCTCCATGTTGGGGCAGGGAAGGAGAGTTTGTCACTGCTTATTGTCATGGCTACCTCAGGTAAGAAATCGTGTATTTATCATTAAATTTGTATTTAGTCCCTTGAATTCTAGAACAGAAGGTAAAGAATGGGAGAGAGGGAAAATCTGTTTCCTTCTCCTTCACTGCTCTGCATATGAGCGCGCACGCGCACACACACACACTCCCGCCCACCCCCCACACCCTCCCCGACTCGATGTTCTTGAAGAACATCCTGCTGAACTCCAAGGAATATACTGTCTTGTATTTCAACTGCAATTGCTAACTGCTATCATTATGCCCCACAAATTCTGTTGGTTGTGGTAGACCTCCCTTCTTAATCTTAGATGTAGTACAAAGCACAGGAAAAGCACTGCTGTGCTGTACAGGCGCTACCCCCCCAGTCATCAAGAACACGTTCAGCCCTGTCCAGCACTTCACAGCTGGATGTTGTTCATTCATGAGCTTGAGCCAATCCACATCACATTAGGCGTGATTCACACCACCTGCAGACTAGGTGGCTTTACCACCGCTACTGGGAAACAATCCATGTCACAGCTGCATGCAGATACTGGCTTGGGGTTTCTGAGTTCCTGGAACAGCTAATAATATCCAGTTCTTCAGTCCGAAAGTTTGAAGTTGCACATGCTATCCAAACACAATTCAATCAGACAAACTTGTAAAGTTTCCTCATCCACTTAAACACTCTTTTTCCCAAGCAGAAAGTGTCCATCAAGTAAAATTTAATCCACAAGAAGATTCCAACATACTCTGATCTCATTACAAGGAATAGAGCATTTGACTGCCTTTTTCCTGGAAGGTACTATTAAAACTTTCATCCTGAAATGTGATACACTTATGATTTCCTTTTTTCCCATACCTGAGTTGCTTTTAAACCAAACAATTCTTAAATCAGCTTTTAACATTTAAGAGTGCACAGTGGTATCTTACAAAAGTTCGCATTTTATTACGTCATTTTATTATGCCACATAAATCTCTCAAAAGGGGTGACTGCAAAAGATCCCACGTACTGAGGACGTCGTTTACTTGCTTTTATTTTTATACCAACATACAAAGGTTCTAAGATTTGATGTGGGACAGTGCTAGTGAAAGTGACAGACATCTCAATGGTTATGGAATTGTAATTCAGTAGTCATAGACATGATTCATTAGACTTTAGACCTACAGTTAGCAGCTTTATAATTAGCAACTTTACAGATGAACATAATAATATGCATTATACTATAATGGCTAACTGATTTGATGGTCTGCTGTTGGCTTTTATTGCTTTACCAATTTCCTATAATGTGTTCATTAATTAATAAACTTCTTAATTGCTTTGCAACAATTATATCTCAAGTTGCCAGTCACAGGGGTGAACTCAAATCCTGTCAGTAAGGCAGACATGGTGCAGTAGACATAAATGCCTTCTATCACCACATTATTGCTTCCTTTGAATGTGCTTGTAGTTCTGCAGTGTCTTGGGGTACCAATTCACAGTAACCCAGAACTGTGAGCTGATGAATATTGTTTCAGATTTCATTATATTTGGGGTTTGCCTTAAACATCGGTCTTCTGCGGTAGTGCTGTAAACATCTCAGAACATCCTGGGTATAAATTTACAGAAAATGTACTTGTGGAAAAAAAAAATAGAAGAAATTGAATTGGATCTTTTTTTTTTTAAAAAAAGAACACACAAGAGAAAAAAAGATTATACCCACACACAGCCACATATTTATTTAAGTTCCCCTCTTAAGCAAAACTCCTGGCTTTTTAGTGGTCAACCTCATTTTGCAGAAATTTTGAGCTGGCAGTAGAGTTAATTCAAGCAAACATATTAAAAAAAAAAGGGCATTTAGATACTTTAGTAAAGATTTCTATTACATTCATAATGGATTGTGGAAATCCATAACCACCAATACATGTCTATAGGTAAAGCATATGTATATATATGTTTATATACACACACGTATTTGTACATACCTGTGCATATGTACAGAAATGTGTGTATGTGTATATATACACACATGCAGTACACAGTTTATTATTCTATCACTTATAACAATATTCTATTATTTCTAGAAAATATTATGTTATTTATAAATAACCTCTATTTAGAATTGTTCACTTCTGCAGTCAGGATATTCAAAATATTAGGGAATTAAAGGATAGTGGGATATGAAAGCGTAGTACCTTTTATCATTCAGATATTAGAAGACAACATTTCTGAAAGAAGTTTGGTATAAAGGTTTGCACATAAAATGAAGATGGGTACAGAACAGTACGAAGTTTTTGCTCTGCTTTATTTCTTTCTGCAAGAAAAAACACTAGCAAATTTATCTCAAATTTGTGAAAACAGAACCAGCTTACATAACTTCCCTGTATTTACTTTTCCCATCATTAAGCCAAATAGTCCGTACTTTTTTCAGTTAGCATCACAATCATAATCAGCGTAACTGTTTTGAGCCTCCCCTTAATGCTACTCAAAAATAATAGAGATGATGACATTTTACAAATGAAGAAAAATGGGAAAACTATTCTTTACAGCAGAACTATGCAGTGTACACGCACAGCCAACAGTAGAAAATACAGTGAACTTCCTTTTTGCCACGTGTGCTGAGAAGAGGCCTTGTTGCAGAAGAAAGGGCAGCTGCAGAAGCTTTGGCATCACTGTTAAAAACTGCTCCACAGCAGACAGGAAGCTCCGGACAGCAGCGGCACGTTCCTCTGGGGTCCTTAACATCATTATGCAGTGACAGTAAAGAGAGATTCTCACAGCTCGCCTGTCACTACTATTGATATTTACCCTCTTCCCTTAGCAAGGCTGGCTTTGGAGTCTGTTATTCAATGTTTTCAATGGCAAACCTGACATTTAGCACTAACAATTCTGCTTACTGAAAACAGTTTAAAATTCAGTAAGAGGAGAATTAAATCCCTTCTTGCTTGGTCTGCAAAGGAGTCTTCACTCTTTTGTTTAGATGTGTGTTTGCTAGCAAATGGACCAGCCATAACACACTGAGTTACTGAAATTGAACAGAAGTAATGCCTTTTTTTAAAAAAAATCAGATGTTAGATATCTTTTTATGTTAGACCTTTTGTTTCAGGAATTCACTTGCACCTACAATTTACTACTATGTTGTATATCTATCTACACACACTCCCACCTATATTCTGCATGTGTGCATATACATACATACACACTTACATGCACATTGGTGTATAAAAGTATGTGTACGTACACACATATGTATTTCCACAATCCATTGTTCAGTTACATCATCACAATTACTACCAAGGTAATTACAGACTTCATTAAGAATCAGACAACAGGAGCAGCTGTACAACTGAGAATGTCTGATTTTAGATAAGGGTACTTATCTAAAGGAATAGATAAGAATCTATTCAAGAATCCTGAGAAATAGAGTAAATGTAATGCCTGAGCAAAACTGTCTCCAAAGCTTTGTTACGTATTACTTAGGGAAATACAGAGATAAACATGTTCTTTGACAGAATGGAGTCTCTGGGCAAAATATAGCCGATGTTAAAATATCAAAGTTAAGGAAGCCTTTGTTGGACGGAATAGGAAAAGGACAAGACGCTAACAAATTACCACAAGACTGAAATTATGTAACTAGGTAAGCATAAATAATTACCAACATGAATAGGCAGGCCTTCTAAAAGAAGGCTCAAGAACACTGGAAAATAAGTAGGCTTGCAGATTAAAATATTACATATATAGTTTATATAGAATGCTAGCTCACATTCTCAGGCTTTACTAATAGAAATACAAGCTTTGATTGCTTTGTTTCCTCTGTTTCTACAAATCACTTGCAGAACTTGCAAGCTGACAGCTTTTTCTATGAGCAAAATATCTCCAGGATGGAAACCATTTATTTAGAGCTGTTAGGTTTAAAAAACCCCACAAGCAAACAAAACCCACCCCTTATTTACCATTGTTGTTCACAAAAAAAATATCAGAAAGACACCTGAGGGGGAAAGAGAGAGTGTACTATAACAGTCAGGGCTTGTCCACATACTTTACGGTAGAGGCTAAGAGAACAACACACATCTCAATTCACTCTTTTAGTATGTCTCTGTAAGACCACAAATAAGCACATCCAACATCCACAGTACCATTAAACCTACACATTATCCATTCTGCCTTCTGTTTACATTTTTGCTAGTGATTTGCTAGTGATTGCAGAATAGCTAGGCTATTCTGCAAATAGCCTGAATCCTCAAGATTCTGCCTTGAGGAGCAACAGATCTTGTAAATGTGATTGAAAAACAGGGTGATCCAAACTTTCTTCCTTGATATCCTTGCCTGTAAAGAGCTGAAAAGTTAACTGTGGTTGGTTAGAGTGGAACGGTAGGTTTCTTCCCTGTGAGGGTGCTGAGGCCCTGGCACAGGGTGCCCCGAGAAGCTGTGGCTGCCCCTGGATCCCTGGCAGTGCCCAAGGCCAGGTTGGATGGGGCTTTAGGCACCCTGGGCTGGTGGGGGGTGTCCCTGCCCATGGCAGGAGGTTGGAACTGGATGGCCTTTGAGGTCCCTTCCAACCCAAACCATTCTATGATTCTATGATCACAATGAAGCAAAACCATAAATTTTTTTGCTATTGTCTAAATATTTTTTGTTTGTTTAAATTTTTGGTGGGGATCACAATGCAGCAAAACTGTGGCTTCTGAGAATGCACCTGCACTTCTGCACTACTCTGCACTTCTAGGAAACCAGAGTCATCTTAAAGCCACAAAGAAAGTTTAAGAAATAATACACTGAGAAGAGGAAGAAGTAATAAACTGAATCCTGGAGAAGAAAAATAATCAATAACACTCATCCTGAGGGCCTTTTCTGATTGTAATACAACTGACATGTAAACCCACAAAACTAATGCAGTTCTTTTCATAACTCTTAGGCAAACAAGAACATTGATTTTGTTGTTTTCATTAAAGGGGGGGAAAAATAACTTAATCTCAGACTGATAATTTTGGACAAAACACTACTTCCACTCTACAAATTTATCAGCATAGAGTTGAAGACATGGTTAAGACTTTTGTCGTGAAAGTACATAAGGGATGCCAGTAGGTTCTTGGTTAAACTTTTATCAATGCAGTTGTAAATATTGCCAAAGATATGTTGAAGACATGACTTCATGAGTTCCAAGTGATTTTTTTAAAAAAAAAAAAAAAAGCAAGCTAGTTTCTGGACCATTACTCTTTCGGAAAAAAATTATTTGCCCCCAAACACACTTCCATAAAATTAGCTTCTTTCTGACTTATCACTTCTGCTAAAAAAGCTAAAAAAACCCCAAAGAGAACACAGTGTTAAGGATAAGGTTTGACAGATTGTTGTGGGTTTGCATTGCAAGGTTCTGGTAGTGGGGGGCCACAGGGATGGCTTCTGAAAGAATCTGCTTCCTCTGTGTCCAATAGAGCCAATGCCAGCCAGTTCCGAGATGGACCCACTGCTGGCCAAGGCTGAGCCCATCAGGAACAGTGGGAGCGCCTCTGGGATAACAGAGTTAAGAAGGAAAAAAAAAACAGTGTGGGAGCTTTTACAGCCAGAGGGAGGAGTGAGAAGATGTGAGCAACTTTGCAGACACCAAGCTCAGTGCAGAAGGAGGGGGAGGAGATGCTCCAGGTGCCAGAGCAGAGATTCCCCTGCAGCCCATGGTGAAGACCATGGTGAGGCAGGCTGTCCCCCTGCAGCCCATGGAGGAGGGATGATGGGGAGTAGAGATTACACCTGCAGCCCATGGAGAATCCCGTGCCGGAGCAAGGGGAGACACCTGAAGGAGGCTGTGACTCCATGGGAATCCCAGGCTGGAGCAAGCTCCTGACAGGACCTGTGGCCCCATGGAGATAGGAGCCCATGCCGGAGCAGGTTTGCTGGCAGGACTTGTGACTTTGTGGGGGACCCACACTGGAGCAGGCTGCTCTTGAAGGTCTTCACCCCGCGGGAGAGACTGTAGTCTGTAGGAAGGACTCACGCTGGAGAAGCTGGTGAAGGACTGTCTCCCATGAGAGGGACCCCACACGGGAGAAGGGGAAGAGTCCTCCCCTTGAGGAAGAAGAAGTGGCAGAAACAATGTGTGATCAACTGACCATAACCCCCACCCCCATACCCCTGTGCTGCTGCAGGGGGCAGTAGGGAGAGATCGGGAGTGAAGTTAAGGGAGGGGTGGGGGAAGTGTTTCAAGATTTGGGTTTATTTCTCACTGCTCTGTTCTATGTTTTGCTTGGTAATAAATTACATTAATTCCTCTCTAAGTCTGGTCTGTTTTGCCCAGGACAGTAATTAGTGAACAATTTCTCCCTATCCTTATCTCGACCGGCGATTCATTCATTACATCTTTTCCCCCCTGGCTACTTAAGGAGGGGGACTGATAGAGTGGCTTTGGTGGCCACCAGGACTTCAGCCAGGGTAAACGCATCACACAGATTTCTGCCCATTACCCCAGAGGTAGAACTAAAGTAAAATATGACTTCTTGGATTAGTCTAAGATAAAAAAGATAGGCAGCAAATAATGAAAATAGTTCAGTTCTGCCAAATTACAGCAAATACTTAAAAACTTCTTTGGGGCATCTGTGCATTTGGATAATGAAATTTCCAGACACAGTGCAAAGCCTACGTCTAACATCAAGATCACCTAGAACTTGTTCGCTACCAAATTAAACTCATAAATGTGGACCTTGCACTACAGGCTTTACAAATAGGCTTTTCAAGAACAGCGATCACATACATAATCACCATTACAAGCTGGCTTTGCTTTAGCTATAATTGATACCAACAGCATCAACACAGCTGCGATAGTACAGCTTTCAGTTAGTAAATACAACATAGGACACCTGGGCAGTCCATTAGGTTTCAGGTTGCCATAGCTTCAATTCTAACAATATCCACATTGCAAAAAACAAACAAACCAACTCCCCCCACCCCCCAATACCCCCCTACTTTGATTGAAACATGTAGATAAAACCCATACTCAACTGTTCTATAAACAGAGCCACAGACAACCAAAAGCAGTTAGCAGAGGATATGGCAATGTCTTTTTTTCCTTTCTTCTTTAAGCTAGAGTTTTTCATGGTCTTCACACCGTATTTGTTTTAACTTGTCTAATTTCATTTGTTTCATTTCTGTTAACTACTTACCTAATAGTACTACTGCACCTTACAGTACAGCAAGATATAGGACACGATCCCTTAACTATCAAAAGTAAAGATTTTACAGGCATCCTGGCTGCTTTGCACCAACCAGCTGGCTGATCTCACTAGCACCTTGAAAAAGGGTTTCTTTCAAAGACGTACAAGGATAATGCAGTCTCTTGAATGGGGCTAGCAGATGTAACAGATGCAAGGGCACTGACACAGAGGATTTCCCTCTAAAGGTTCTGTTCCACAACAATGCAATCTATAATACTTGTTCCACCAGGAAATCCTGCAGAATTTGTCTTTTTAAAAAATATTTTTAAAACCCCCACAAAATGAAACAGACAGGTTTTAATAATTGAGTTATCTTTCTAAAGCATTTTCTTTCCAAGAAACACATTACACTGAGACAAACCTAAAGAAAGGTTAATCACCTCTCACACACCTGCAAGGAGAATCCCAAAGATGACTTCAGCAGCTTCCTAGTCTGCATCAACAACAGTTTTTGACTATGGTTTAACAAGGAAACAATGCTGGAGTACTGAAAGGAACTACAAACCAATTTACAGTGCGCTGACTGCAGGGAGGACATAGAAACTCAGTTAACCTACCTTCGTATCCCCAAATTAACACTGAATTTCAGACCAACTACATCTCAGGGCTAGCAGATCCTACAGCTATTATAAGCAAGGCTTTAAATCTAGACAGAAGCATTATCTCTGCTACCAAGCTGTTGGAGCAGAGAAAAATGCCAATAAGACTCCTGTGTTAAGCAGCAGAATGCGGCACATGGGCTACTGCCCACAGCGCCTTCCCAAACACATTTCCTTCACTGCAGTGTTCAGGAGATGCAGCTCTGAGGTCTAATGCCCATCATCTCCTCAAGGAACGTCCCAGCCTGAACTCTCCCTCGATACAAAACAGTCTCCCTGCTGTGCGAGCAACAGCACACTTCGTAACAGTCAGCTTGTTTACTCATGCTTACATCTTCTAATACCTAGGTGACAAAACTGTAACCTCAGTTTATGCTATGATCTAGTTCCAACTCCCCTGCCATGGGCAGGGACACCCTCCACTAGACCAGGTTGCCCAAAGCCCCATCCAACCTGACCTTGAACTCTTCCAGGGATGGGGCCTCCACAGCTTCTCTGGGCAACCTGTGCCAGTGCCTCACCACCCTCACAGTAAAGAATTTCTTCTTAACATCTAATCTATATCTCCCCTCTTTTAGTTTAAACCCATTACCCCTTGTCCTGTCACTACACTTCCTGCAGAAGAAAACAGGAACTTGAGTTTGCCTTTTACCTCTTAAATGCAGTTAAAATTATTTTTCACTCCTTTTTTACAAAGCAAAGTGAGATACCCTGCTTAACATCACATCTTGAACTCAGGGAAAAACCCAGTTCTTTCGTAATAAGAAAGAAAGTGCTGTGCTCCCCAGCTACCACAGGAATGGGATTTTTTCCTTCTAAATGCACACATTAAAATGAACAGAAAAAAGAATCTTCAGAATGTCATAGTTTCTGCCCAGCTTGTGCATTGTATTAGAAGTAATCAATATCAGGTTTGAATGGCTTGCTTCATGCCTGCCAATAATTAGCTGTCAAAACTCACACAGTGCTAGTCCAAGGGAAAAAAAGTGTCAGTTCAATCCTCTTAATTCAGACATTTCAGAGCTGCTGGAAGTACCTCATTGCTTAAATAAATGATACTGATTAATACAATCATTGCCTCCCTTTCCCAGCACCAGTCTGATTAGGAAAACATTTGTATATGCCACCTGTACTATTAAACTTACTTTATCTAGAGTGATGCTGTTGAGCCTCACTTTGAAAGCATACTTTGAAAGACACAAGGAAGAGCCTCAACATCCAAAAAAATTACTGCAAACCGCTCCTGCAGATGTCTGTCATCCCTAGTCAACAATATCTCTCTGTTTGCCACACACTATTTAGATTTTAGATGTTCCTTCTAATTCACGAGCCTTTCAAACTGCAATGAAGAAGGTACTTAACGGGTAAACAATATTTAAACAATATTTTGCTATTACGATGAAAAAGTAGGAGGTGAGTTCAAGAAATAATATAGCTACTTAGGCTAGTCAAGTAACAGATGAGTGCAAATTACCTGTACTATTGCACTTACCACTTTTTTTTTCCCCATGCATGCAAACCTGACCATGAGGAAACATGTTGCATCTTGCCCACCAGTTGCAGCTATGCTAGCTGCGTATAATGCATATTAGGATCGCCATTCTTCCCTCTTTTCCTGTACTCTTCTTTCTATAAACTCCAACAAATTGAAATTCCACACATTTCCCAGAGATTTGCATTCACTTTAACTTTTGTTGTGAAAAGAATTTATTACACACTGGGAAGAGCTAATATTTTTCAGTTGTGTGGTATGGCACAACATTAGTAACTTTTAAGCAACGCCTGAGCATTCAGAACATGTATCTGCGAAGCTGTCATGAAAGTCTGGGTGACATCCTAGCCAGTAAGCAATCTAAAGTCACTAGAGAAGAAAAATGTAAAATGGCTCCTGAACTTCTCCCCTTCCCTTCCTCCTGCTTCCTCTACTTGCCAAGAAATCCATGCTTTGTTCAACTGCAGAGAGCATAGGTCTGCTGTTGTTTTCCGACTTCGGGTCTCCCCTTCCACTCCTCGGGCACAGCCAGCCTCCCTGGTAAAGCAGCAAGGCCCTTTTCCCCGCCCACAATGTCCAGCTCTCCAACAACTCCACATTCCCAGTGAAAACATATTTTTGTAAACATCAGAAAGCATGGCAAGAGTTTGCAGGAAAAGCTCCCTTGGCTTTTCCTTTTCCTGTAGCTATGTGGGGAACACACTGCATGCTTAATAATCAGCAAGAAATTGAATGAAAATGACACAACTGTAAGTTCACAATGAAATCTGTGTCTGTGTTTATTTCATTTAAGTTAAACATACCTTCCAGTCACACTTACAACTGTATGACACCTCTCAGATATTTCAAGAGAAAAGGAGAGGAACATAAAGACAAGACTTCATATTTTAAAAACTCAAAAGTCTGATATATTTTAAAAATGCCAGAGCTTAAAAACGGAACCAAGAAAGTTACTGTAATACAGAAAAACACCTGAATACTAAGCCAGGCCTTTAAGCTTCATAAACAGGGCTCATCAATAAATCAGTACTGAAGAAAGACCTTTTCACCTGAGGTTTCTGCCGTGTCTCTACAAGTTCGCATAAATACTTTTACTTCAAAGAACATTTGATTTAAACATAATAATTTAAATTTGCAAATCCAAACTGGACTACTTACTCCAGGAACTGTCCACAAAATGCCCCGCACAGTAGTGGTCTGAATATAATCCCACCTACGTACTCCTTTCCTTTGCTTGCAAACAAGCTTATAACGCCCCGCTCCCCCTCCAGAGGAAACCACTGCGGCCTAGCTGTTGATTTCCTGCTTCTGCATTAACTTGAGCGGCTCTGTCTCTTCTAGTGAAGAGTGGGAACAACTACACTTCAGATAAACTGGTAACCCACAGGTTCAGGCACACTCTTCATCCCCTTCACAGTAGACTCACGCAGGGAGAGGCCATTGTTCTGGGAGCCATCAAACTTCACTCTGAAGGTCCAAATCCTGAAAGGATTTGCATATTTTTAAGTTAAGTGCACATCTGTGTGGAAACCTGAGTCACTTCCACACTAAAGTATCTGAAGGATCCAGCCCATCAGCAACATGCTTCGCATGTACCCTAGATTTGCAGCTAAAATCAGCTACCCAGTACTACATCAGAAGATTTTCCTGAACTAACAATGTAGTATTACCGGCTTTCAATAAGCATATAAATTTTTATTGCCAAATTACTAAAGTAATTTCCCTACAAGATTTATATGCATGAACTGTACTAACCAGTATGCCTAGGGCAAAGAATCAGATTCAGTCAGGCTTCAAATAAAATGAACATCCCTCCCAACAATTAAAGAATTCTTGAAATCAAAGGTGTTAACATAATTCATGTTTACTTTTACAAATTATGTCTGTACGCATTATAAAAATCCCTACAAAAATTAAATTATTGTACATGAGTTTTTGCACATTCTTCAACATTCAACTTTGTTATTAAAAAAACCAAACATTGAAACACATCAGAAGCAAGTCCTTACTGTTAGCTTTTTTCATCTCAATCATTACTCAAATTCTATTTTGGATTACATGCAAGTACAAAACTAGTGTTTTAAACTCCATTTTTTGATATATTTACAGTACACATACAAAAGCAAGAAACAATTTCCATAATATTGACAGCTGTGTACTTTGCTCTGGGGATCATTTTTTCTTGCATATTCAAGGAGCAGTTCCGCAGTAAGTCATCCAGGGAAAAAATTTAGTGCAGAAATACTGTTACACCGTTACTGTTACACAGTATTTTACTGGTACTCTTAGTACTCAAAACGTGAAGAGACGAGGTGGAACGGAAGAAGGCCAGCAGCATCCTGGCTTGTATCAGAAATGGGGTGGGCAGCAGGAGCAGGGAAGTCATCGTCCCCCTGTACGCAGCCCTGGTGAGGCCGCACCTCGAGGATGGTGCTCAGTTTTGGGCCCCTCACCACAAGAGCGGTTGCTCAGGGTTGAATAACAACAGGTGCCAATTGCCACCACAACGGTGCACAGGCGACAGTACCGGACGAACCAAGACCCCCTGATTCCCATCCATAAGCTGATTCGTCAACTGGAGAATCAGGGAGTGATCAGCAGGACCCACTCACCCTTTAACAGTCCCATATGGCCAGTACGGAAGTCCAACGGAGAGTGGAGGCTGACAGTGGACTATCGTGGCCTGAATGAAGTCACGCCGCCCATGAGTGCTGCCGTGCCAGATATGCTGGAACTCCAGTATGAACTGGAGTCCAAAGCAGCCAAGTGGTATGCCACAATTGACATTGCTAATGCATTTTTCTCGATCCCTTTGGCGGCAGAGTGCAGGCCACAGTTTGCTTTCACCTGGAAGGGCGTCCAGTACACCTGGAACCGACTGCCCCAGGGGTGGAAACACAGCCCCACCATTTGCCACGGACTGATCCAGGCTGCGCTGGAAAAGGGTGAAGCCCCAGAGCACCTGCAGTACATTGATGACATCATTGTATGGGGCAACTCTGCAGCAGAAGTCTCTGAGAAAGGGAAGAACATAGTCTAACTCCTGCTGAAAGCTGGTTTTGCTACAAAACAAAGTGCCGCATGTCCCTCCCCACTTAGCCCCCTTCTATGCTGAGCATGACGTCACATACCCTCTTTGGCTAGTTTGGGTCACTTGTCCTTTTTATGTCCCATCCCAGCTTCTGGTGAAAATTAACTCTATCCTAGCCAAACCCAGGAAAACAGACTACTGCCAACACACTCTGAACAGCATCTCCAGTTTACCATGGCCCCGGTGGGAGCTTTGCTTGGTGGTTAGTTACACAGTCCCCCTGGTGTTCCCCGGCGGCTATTTCATTAGGTGTGCTCCTGCACAAGTACCATCGAGCAGAGGATGCTCCCACCCTGCGTATGAACGTTTGATGCCATTCCAAAGTGAAGCGGAACATTCACTTACACAGATACATAGTGGGGTGAGACCTGCCACAGAAAATACTATCCGGGAGCCAAACATAGCAGTGCCTTTTCAGATACAGCCTCTCCTCCAGGAAGTTCAGTATCTACTAGAAGGAAAGAAACTTTCCTCTGGTTCTTGTCATCTTACAAAAGGAGGCTATCAGCAGTACCATAAGCCCAGAAGATTTACAGATTGGTAGGGGCTGAAAGGGACCTCCAGAGGTCACCTAGCCCTGCTACAGCAGCATCACCTAGAGCATGTGGCACAGGACTGCATCCAGGCAGCTATGTCCAAACACAGTTACTTAAAAGCATACACAAATAGGTATATATAAGGAAACAAAACAAGTATTTCAGTAACTCAATGCTGACTTTTGCTGAAAATAAATCAATCCCAGAACAACAACAAAACACCTGGCAAGCTACAAAGCATTAAAAAAAATCTTTTAATCTTGTCATGGAATTTAGTTTTTATCATCAGCCGTGTGGGGGCTGAAGCAAGAGATGCAGACAAATACCCAGGCACAACTACATACGAGCAGCTAAGAGCACACAGATACACTTAACAGTGCTCTATTCCCATCCTTACAGGACTTTATATTAACGGGTTTGAAGATGCAGCTGTCTTGAGTTTCCGAGCCTCCTCAATGTAAATTATTTTTCAAAAGCTACCTGAAATTTCAAGCCATTTTTTTGGTCTCTATTTGTAACTCAAGTATTAAGCTGATTAAACTGATTTTTTTGAAATTCATCTTCTCTTGAAAATCTCATTAAGACTAACAAAAAATCAAGGACTACTTATGCAAACTTTTTGGCATCTTCTTTCTGGCTGCAATGAATATAGTGCTTTCTTTGGCTTAAATTTATTGTCACCATTACAACTCATACTTGTCATCATTACAACAAAAAAACAAGCACAGAAGCTAAACTTTAAATGGTTAACTCTAAACCTTAGCTTGTTGCCTCCCTCCTGTTTCTTTATGGCATCACCCAGCAAATCCAACATTAACTTGCATACTTTTATTTATTTATTTATTTACCTACCTACAAATACAATAGAATAGAATAGAATCATTAAGACTGGAAGAGACCTCAAGGATCATCCAGTCCAACCATTCCCCCCCCACCTATTAACCACTAAATCATGTCCCTAAGTACCGCGTCTAACCTTTCCTTAAATACCCGCAGGGACGGTGACTCCACCACCTCCATGGGCAACCCGTTCCAATGCCCGACTACCCTTTCAGAGAAGAAAAAATAAATAGCCTTAAAAAAAAAATAAAAGCCTTAAAGCTCCCATACAGCCTGACCTGGAGAAGAGAAAGCTTCAAGGGTAAAAACATGGCTAGTGCTGTCTGATTCATGCAGCCTTTAACACAGATAGGCAACAGCAATCCTCAGCATGTATTTATGATGAACTTTTTCCAGTTTCCTACTTTTATCAGGAAACAATGTCTGTGAAATCCTGGAACTGAAATCTTAAATGCACCTCAATTTTTCTTTTTTTTAATTTTTTTTTATTTTCACTGCATGTTCAATCTAGCCATAAAGCATAAGGTAACCATGAGGCACTGCCTACTTAGGAACTGACCTTGCAAATATCTGTTTGAAACAGACTCAATTCTGAAAGCATTGTTAAAGGTGTATGATTAAGCCATGCCCAGGAAATTAATTCAAGGGAAAGCTCAAGCTCTCTCTAAAGACAATTTACCTGCTAAAACGGGAAAACCTGAACACTGTTAAAATCTGTCTCAAAGAAAAGCCAGAGTTAAATAGCACTTTGTTACTGTGTTTGAGCTTTCCAAAGCCCCAATCTCCCTGCAGCTGGTAAGTGCTTACTACTGCAATTTACATTAATAATCAGGAGTGACTTGCCCAGACAAAATGAAAAAGTTAATTTATATTTGATGGGCCACGAAATAACTTTCTCTCTTGCTGTCTTTCTTGGTCTTGCTCCAATTCGTAAGCATTTGCCCCAGCCTTGTTTCCAAGAAAGAACCACGCTAATGTTCAGCATTTTATTTATGTGTTTTTCTTCTTATATCTGCCGAGTAAGGCCATAGCAGCCAGAGACACCTCACCAACTTTTTTAAAAAATTAAAAAAAATACTTAGTAATGTATTTGTTCTCTTAACAAATCAGGTTATGATGATAATATCCAGATTACTTGGAAGGAAAAGAAGAAAAGGTTGTCAGCACACCTCTTTAATTCAGCGCTGCATGTACATGGTATTAGAAATTTCAATTCCACAATATCACAATTTTCCTCCTTTTCTGGATTTATGATTTCACAATCTGGTAAGGTTTTCACAAAGACACAAAGTTTCCGAGAAACTTACATGTGCTTTATCACAAGCAGCAGTATCATTGTAATCAACGAGGCAAAGATCCTGTGAAAATAAGAGGCAAATTTTGTATCTATACAGCTGAATGTTTCTCTGGAAAACCAGATTCTGCTTTTTTTGGGAGTACCATTCAGTAAGCAAACCACATCAAGCTTTACAAAACAGCAATTCTGTGCTGATCTGTTGTGCGTCTCATGGGGAAATACTGCAATTCCTTCTCTTTTTTTCCTCCCTGGCTTTTAAAACCAAGATACACAATCACATACTTTGTCCCATCTTGGTATTCCTCTCTCAGCTGCTCCCTCTAACTACATTTGCCTAGGCATCTCCACAGCTCCCAGTCCCTGTCACCACCTGGACCCCACGTGCTCTTGCCCACACTATGCTCATCTGCAAACCCTTTTTTTTTTTCCACACTGTCTGTTCTGAGGAGGAAGGACATCAATGCATATACAAAGTCCCTCATTTTAGCTCCAGTGCAAATACAGGACACAGTTCTTACATTGTAACCTGTGGTTAAAACTACAAGTAAATTAGCCAGCAAACAGATACGCAGAAGGCACCACGTTTGTTGCTTTCAACTTCCAGCGTATTTGAGCACTGTTTCTTTTTTATTATTTTGATTTTTAAAGGCTCTTCTTTACTCTAATTGAAATAGATTTCCATGGGGATGGTAAGCCATAACACTGGAATAAGAGTCCAGCACATTACATAACTAGAAAACTTCTTATGAAGAAATACTCCAAGAAACATACCTAACCAGCCAAAATGCATTTCTGTCTGTCCTGGACCTTGGAGATAACAGACCTTTTCTTCCCAAGTCTTCCCAAATGTTACACTGGAAAAATTCCACCTAACATGTCACAATCTGGGAAAAAAAGCTCTGAAAAACCAAACACTATCTCCAGTTTTTCAGGGAGCTATTGCACTCTGACCAGCTCAGCTATCAGGGAATTAGACACATGCTTCACCTACACAAAGAACTCTCTTTTCAAGTAACACCACTCTCTTATTTTGTAGCACCTTCAACTTTTAATTAAAATCCAAAATTAAAAAAAAAAATCAAATTACATTAAATTGTTTTCCCATCATACCTCACTGTATCTGTTTGCAAAGACAGCCAGTCAACATTTAATACACCTCACCAAACACCATGTCCTGCTGCTCCAGACTGTTCGTCTCACTGTACCATTTCTTCCTTTGTTCTGAGAGCAGATAATCCACTTTACATCCTTCAGCAATACTAACAGACAGAAAACCCCCTCTGAACCCATGCTGTAGAAACAAGTGTATGCCCTAGGACAGAGGTGAAAACCTTCCAGGGTTAACCAGACTTCTTTTTCAGGGTCAGCAAAACCCCCCATACTGCCCTATTGAATAGCAATATGGCAACTTTTCAGAATGGTTACATCAGTCACTATTTTTGCATACTGTTACCTTTTCTTTTCTGAAAGCATAGAAATTCTTTTGCCTATCCTTCCTGCTTCCATAGGCCACCAAGTCTCAGCGTGTTTACTGAATGGTAACAGAGGCACTCTTCTGATACATATCCAACACCCAGGTTAGAAACCTGTCAGCCATGCAATGGGTTAGGTTTGCATGTGAAGATGTTTTTGTATGGTGGTCTAAGGGTTTTGTTTGAGGCTTTTTCCCCCACTCTTGCTGTTAAATGTACACAAGGAATCTTCTTTACACTCCCAACAACTCATCAGGGCTACTGTGTTCCTCCATTAGTCGATGTATTCTGATACCTTGCTCTCTGTTCTGTACAGTACATTGGTAATTTAGCAATAATATCAGAAATCTTCATTTCAACCAAGAGAGTAACAGCCACCCCCCACTCTCGCCTTGCACCCTTGGTGGGGCGGGGGGTGCACTTGTCCCCAGGGGACTGCTGGTGGGTAGGCCGTGATGCCGGGGCTCCCACTCTTCCGCATGAGGGGGTGTTTGTCGCCAGAGCCGGAGCCGACCTGCGCTCCCTATCCCGGTTTGGCTAAAGTTTGACCGAACTCACCGTAACCTCACAATCTTTCTGATTTCAAATGGAGCAAGGCGCGAGGCACACTATAGCATAAACATATTTTAGGTAAAAAAACAACCAAGTAAGGAACGATGTATTTTATCTTACAACACCATTTATTTGCTAGCTGCAAAACCAAACCGACTGTTTCTCCAAAATGTAAAGCAAATTGCTAATTTGTTACTGGGGTGGTGTGTTGCAAGCGTGACCAGATAACAAAAGACCTTTTAATAGAGCAATTAGGAGACCATAATATAACTACCTGTACGTGCCTACATGTTAGTTATTAAAAATTGTCCTGTTAAAATATTTAAGTGATCAAATGGGTCAAACGTTTAATCTGTAGATGCCAATATTTCAAAGTTTCCAGTTATCAGCCTCCTCTCAGATACACTCATCCCTACACACCAGTGCGTATACACAAGTCCAGGGCAGGAGACAATTGCTGAGCTTTTCTTTGCTGCCTCATCCTTCTCAGCTATCAGAACAAGCAACCTGGGATGCACACAATTAGAAGAGTGATCAGTGATCAAGAATTTGCACAGAGAGCCCTAGACGTTGCTGCTACCTTCCTTTATCAGCCAACAGACCTGCTTGTTGACTTCTCACACTACATCCTCTCGAAGCATCCATGGTCTTCCCAGACATTGTTTAACTCCATGCTCAGTAGTTGTTAATGGACCAAAAGGGACATCACCTTAAAAGCTGGCTTAGTATTACCACGCTCAACTGTAAATAAAATTGTCCTATCTGGAGCAACTTAAACCAGTTTAAGTTAAATCACTGGTATGGGCAAAAGAGCATTTCCCCTCCACCGTTTTACCAACTTACTATACAGAGAGGTATCATGAGAAGAATAACAAAAAAATAAACAATAGTTTAAGCATCAAAAGTGTGTTCAGTAGAAAGAATTTTATCTCTGTCCTAAAGACATTCACTTTGATTTTAACTCTCTAATATAGAGGAATGGACTACCATAAATTTCCCAATGCAGAGCCATCCCTTGATGTAACTGAAACAGTCTTGTCACTTCATTATTCTTAAAAAAAAAAAAGGACAGAAAAATAAAGCAGCCACAAAACGCTCATTCACAAAACATGCATAGTGTGCCTATGAACATCTCCCAGTGCTGTTCCAACTTAGCACTACAACAGAACTAAAATGCATAGTAAGACTACGAGAATTATGGTTTATACTGGACGGGTTTATCTGATGTTAGGCTGCAGGCAAAGTGCCTTCAGCTAACAAACAAATCAAATAAAATCCTAACTCAACTACAGTGAGCTCACTTTCTTTCTTCCTTCCAATGTGTGTGTGTAACTATACCCACCTGTTTGATAGGTTGTAAAACTTGGGGAGTTTCCTGAACCCAGTACAACAGTGCGACAAATTATAAACTTGATTACTTTACCATCAGCTTTAAAAAGACAAGGCCACGTGTATAAATACGAACATATTTAAAAAAAAATATTACTCAATCACAGATTCAATCATAGAAGACCACATTGGAAGGGACCTCAAGGACCATGTTGTCCAACCTTTCTTGTCAAAAGCTCTCTCTAGACAAGACAGTCCAGCATCATGTCCAGATGAAAAATCTTATGCAATGCTTTGTTTCAATAAATATAATTTTAACGTATGAGACTGAGGCAGTTTTTAACAGCAGAATATGCTTTTGTCAGTGTAAACTGCCTTAGTGCTGAGGACTTGGTTTCCGAATCATGCCAGTAAACTCACCCTAGCTGTACACTGTCATACAACACCCCTATGACTACTGACAAAACACAGTCTTGTTAATAGTCCTGTTCAGGCTATTTCTCAACAGTCGTGACTCTAAACCCCACTTAGAGTTCATAAGGTTCACCAGCATTTTTCTAAAACTGTCAAAGCTACCAGACAAAACCAGAACCACATGCAGAGCTACTGTATAGCACATATCTGCTGAATAGGCTTCTCTCAAAAACACTCTCTTGCAAAGTAATTCACTAATAGAGACTTATTTTTAATCACCTGCCTGAATCACTGGGATCACTGTACAATTCGCAGCAAGAGCCACACAGCATGAAAAATAGTCAGAAATGCGCACATGCTCACATGGCAGAAGACCCAGCCCAGGAAGGCTAAACTACGCTATTAAGTTCTCACTGAAATCAGTTGAAAGCGTGCAGAGGCAAAACGAAGTTGTCAAAGTCACAGCTGTTTTTTCCAGCTATGACAAACTATTTGTGCACGTGCAGCCTGTTTCTGTGTTTGTATGTTTATAGCAAGGCATTAAAATGTATTTAGATGAGTATAAAATAAATCCCCATAGGCTGTTGACCTAAGTTTTACTTACAAGTTTGTTTACATTAAACATGCAAGTAAAATTTCAACACTGTATACATACAATGGAAACAAATTAGATCACATTATTGAATTAATAACTCCGCAATTATTATACAAACAAAACAGCCATAGGAACCACAAACACCAGCCAAATCCGCAAAACCTCTAATACTTGGGTTATTAAAAATCAAAATGAAATCACATTTTTAAATTAAAAACCAAACAGTACTTTCTAGGGCTCTAGCCAGTTCAATTGCCTGCAGTATGTTTTCACCACAAAATAATAAATTCTGCCACGGATGAGGTTACAGTGGCAGCAGCAATTTTTAACTACAGTACTACTAATAGGAACAGCTTTTAACAGGGTTCATGAAACTATTAATTCTATTTTAAGATTTGAGTTTAGTAAACCGAACATTTTTCCTCTCTTTTCTTGAACAGTCTTAAAAAAAGCCAAACACCAAAACCAAGAAACAAACACAAAAAACCAAATCAACACAGCAAGATTTTGACAAGGGAGGTATCGGTGGATGCAAAGAACAGAAGGGAGCTGGCATGAATGGATGCAAGATATTATGCTTTCTACATACAATGTTGCACAGCAACATCAGTGAATGCAATACATCTTTTTCTTCTCAGTTTAATTACTTTTTAACTCACATCATCTCCAACTGGAAAGGGAGATTTTGCCCTACATTTAAGTGAAGAATTGAAGGCAGCAGTTGAAAGTAAAGGACTCAGAGTGACAGCAACAAGAGGCACTTCAGGAGCAACACTACAGGCTGAAGTGTAGATGCACAAACACAGGCAGCCTGGGAACAGAGCGGAGGAACAAGAGCTCTGCATCCAGTAGTCACAACAGAACGTGATTGGAGTAATGCGACGTGGCAGGAACAATGGAGTTGTGACAGACAGGCTTGCTCTTCAGGAAATTCAGACAGGGAATATGAAGGTGAAGGGGTGCCTTTATGCAAAAAACCCGGTTTGGATATATGGGGCTCCTTCAGGGGACAATAGCTGGATGAGTGGTTGTGGGTCCATGCCAGGAAAGAGGCCACTAAGTGTGGCATCCCAGATGAAATGGCTTTATTAACAGACCTCCCAAATAGATGAAGCACCCTCAACAACCTGAGGATTGCTCTTGAACACAGCTTTCATTCTTACGAAATGGATTTTAACCTCCTTGACATTTGCTGGAAAGGCAACAGAGCAGGTGAGAGACATACTGGCCAGGAGATTTCTAAAAAGAGTATCTCCTTGATACAGGTACTGAATAGGCTAACCTAGGATGGTGCATAGCTAAGCACATCTGCTATTCACTACTAGGGAAGTAGCAATTAAGGATGTAAAAAAAAATCACTGGCAGCTTCGGTGGTAGTGATCATGACATAGGGGAGCTCAAGATTTGGATCCCTCACCACAAGAAAGACATCGAAGCCCTGGAGCGTGTCCACAGAAGGGCAATGAAACTGGTGAAGGGTTTGGAGCACAGGTCTTATGAGGAGCGGCTGAAG
>VWZZ01006092.1:93836-137259 GCA_013399095.1 Psophia crepitans
CTATCCTGAGGGCAGACAGGAAACAGAGCGGTAGAGTACAGACCACAGGCTTTTGGAAAGCAGATGTGGGGAGTAGTAGGTATGATTCCATTGAAAACTGCAATGAAAGGTAAAGGATCACAAGAAAGCTGGAAGGTCTTCAAGGACATTCTCCAAGCACAGGAGCAGCCCAGCCCAATACTCAGGAAATCAAGCAGACAAACTAGGAGACCAGCCCAGCCAAGGAAGTAACTCATGGTAGAACTCCAGTGCAAAAAGGCAGCATACAGGAGATGAAAGCAAGGTTAGGCTGCAAAGGAGGAATTTAGAAACAGTGTGGGCATGTAGGAATGGTATCAAGCAAGGCAAAGCTCAGCAGCAGGAAAGACATACAAGTATCATAGGGATAACAGAAGAGCTTCTACTGCTACATTAACAATAGAAGACTGAACAAGAAAAACGTAGGACCATTAATGGAGTAGGTGATTTAGTGATAACAGAAACGGCACAGGCACTCAGTGTCTTCTTTGCCTTTGTTTTTCACCAGCAAGGTCTTCCAGTGTCTGTTTTTACAGACAGGGTTTAAGGAGGGAAAGGATGGCCATCAGTTGATGATGACTTATTCAGGATGCTTAACAGAACTTGAGTCATGCAACAAGTTCATGGGATCAGACCTGCGGCATCCAAGGAGAGATGGGCACTGCCATGGCAAGGCTGCTCTCTCTCACATTTGTAGTATCGTGAAGATTGGGGAGGTCCCTAATGACTAGGAAAAAACCAAACATTGCACGAATCTTTTTTTTTTTAAAAAAAGGCCACAAGGACAATTTGAGGAACTGCAGGATAGTCAGCCTCACTTTGATCCTCTGAAATCACGCAGCAAGTTCTCTTTGAGCGTGTTTCTAAACATACAAATGGAAAAGTGACAGTGAACAGTCAACATTTGCTTCTGCAGTCCTCACTCTATTGCTAGTCACCAGGCAGAAAGTTAATATGGGACCTTATGCATATCTGTACTTGTGGCTGAAAGAAATTAAGGAACTAACATATGGATGAGGAAGTCAAAAGCACACACCTCTAACTGGAAACTTCTGCTTTAAGAGCTGGCTATGGAAGTACAAATCCAGATTCTAAAGCTTACATCTGCTTTGAGTACTTTTTTAAGCAACCTACAAAGTGGCAATGAAATAAATGAGACAAATATCCAGGGAAGACTATTTTTAGAGATATAAGCTTTATCACGTCACAAGCTTTAAAGCAAGAACAACAGAAAAATCTCAATTGGAAGCTCAGACAAATCTCAAGTATTTATAAACGAAAATGCTCCTTTACTTGTCAGAAAATGCAAGATGAAACAAAAACATGCTATCTGGCGGCCCGCTCTAATTTGCAAAAGAAACTCTATGCAGCTTTTGTCTGTCGTCTCATCATTATTGCAATCCATTTGCCGCTGAAATCCACCAACTACAAACATCCAAACTGACACACTCCTGAACAGAATGAAAGGGCTGTCCACTGTAAACAGTGAACTATTTGCAGATGTTTCTGAAAAATACTGTTGAAGCTTCCTCTGGCAGCTGTAGGTAGCTTTGAAGAACTCAGGTAGAACTGAGAGGCCCTCAGCATCAGCATCCTCTCTGGTCTCAAAGCACGGCGTGACACTACTCGTTGGGTTCTGACACAAACCACCCTCAGAGAGATGCAGCTTGCATTCTCCAAATGGTAGCTTCTCCCTCATTACAATATTACTGTCCAAAAGCATTCACCAAAAGCTTCTGAGCAATATGCAGTTTCATATAGGTTGTCTTTCATTTCACCTCTACATTGTCTTGCTTTGTCTATCATAACGGATTAAAAATCACTCACTGAAAACTCATGCTCAGATCATTGAGAATCTGTGGATTCAAAAGTCTCTCCCCGCTGACCATCCCTAGTCTGTTATATCCAAACATCTTCCTAGAAACACAGCAAAATCTGCTGTAACTACAAAGCATTCTTTTACTGCAGTTTCAGAAGTCTGATTCCAAGGGTGCTATGTGCATTTGAGTTGTTTATGAAAGCTTAACATAGCCCCTAAATACTGTTGTATTCAAGGCTTCACAAGAGTTCACGGCTGCAGCCAATGGTGGCTGTACACTGGAGACTGCTCTATGGAGCTGAGAGTGCCACGATTATGATGAGCATCTCAGAGTCAGGCTTCAACAGATTTATGTTCTCAGTGTGCTGGCCATAGAGAGGGCCACAAACCATGCTAATGTATGTTTCAGAACAGACATCAAGTGAATCACAGAATGGTGGCAGTTGGAAGGGACCTCTGGAGATCATCTAGTCCAACTCTGCTGCTAGAGTAGGATCACCTAGAGCATGACGCACAGCATCACATCCAGGTGGGTTTTGAGTATTTCCAGAGAAGGAGACTCCACGACCTCTCTGGGCAACCTGTTCCTATGCTCTGTCACCCTCACAGTAAAGTTTTTTGTCATATTGAGATGGAACTGCCTGTGTTCAGTCTGTGTCCATTGTCCTTGTCCTGCCACTGGGCACCATTGAGAAGAGTCTGGCCCCATCCTCTTGACATCTGCCATTAGGTACTTAAAAGTATTGATCAGATCCCCTCTCAGCCTTTTCTTCTCTGACTAAACAGACCCAGCTCACTCAGCCTTTCCTCACAAGAGAGATGCTCAACTCTCCTATCATCCTTGTAAGTCTCTGCTGGACTCTCTCCAGCAGATCCCTGTCATTCTGGAACTGGGGACCCCAGAGACCAAGTTGGGAGCCACAAAACATAATGCAGCTTAGGTCCATTACAGGTTTCTCTGTCCTGGGAATATGAGGATACTGAACGAATCCAGCATATGCATTTCAAGCCACAAAAGGATTGAGAGGCCTAAAGAACTGATGGTACAACCAGCATCTGCTGGCAAACACATGCTGCCTGGGTAAAAGCTGAGAGTCTGGAAAAGGTACATAATAGCTTTTCACCAGCATGGCTACATAGATCAGTCTGAAGGACAGATGATCCTTATCTGAGGTAACTGTGCCAAAAACAACAGATAGAATGTATGCAGCAATACTAGTAAAACTATTTTACCAGTACCTGACTTATTTTTTGCATAGACAAATTTTGTCATTACTGCAGCATTTGTTCAAGAAGCACTTTGTCATCTTAGCATACTAGAGTAGTCATTTTTGCCATGTAGTCCAAGTGAGTTAAGACATAGCGCCACGTAACTCAGTAGATGCACAAACCAGCTGGACAAGGAGTGGCATAAGCAACAGGCCAGGAAAAGCAGTGCAGACTACAAGGTATCAGACTGGACACTAGTAACTGGATCCCATCGTCTACGACCCAAATGAGTAAGGCTGAGAAAACATCCACATGCAAAGGAGACATTGTGCAGAGTATTCCATGTCAACCACCTTGCTGATGCCCCCAATTGAAGGAGACCGTCAGCTCGAAAATATTTGTGCTTTACCACAAGTGAAAGGGACTCCTTTAGGGCTGCTGTTCCCACCAGATAGAGAATTTTAACAAGCTGAAAAACAAGAACATAAATCTTGCTTGCTTGTGCTTGCTTTTGAGATAAAGGAACTATGACCAGTTCACAGGACCTTAGGTGTGAAAGAAGTAAATTTGTGTGCGGTGTCGCATTCTGAATACGGAACTCCTGAACACAGGAAGACACAAAGAATGAATGTTTGCAGCTAGCATGGGACACCATAGCTGTGGTAAACAGGATGGCCTGGAAGTTTGTGTGCACAACAAGGTAATCGTGAACTGATTAGTCTGGTTCCTGCTTGCGGCAATAAATACAGCCTGAACGCAGTAATAAAGGTCTTCGCAGAACCACACAGTAGGGTCCGTTTTCTTTGCAGTCGTCGCACCCAATAACCAGCAGGTGAGACTCACAGAAAGGAAGGCTCTGAACATGACTGCAATAAGAGGGTGTATAGCATAACACTAGAGAGTTTCACACATTACACCACAGGAGAATGCAAGGACTTCAGGAGCCCATTTGTAGGGGCTTTCTATCATCAGATCCTTAGGTTACATGTTCCAAGTTAAAAACTAAGTTCTTGTTAGGTAGTACTGTGTCACTACCAAAGCACACCAGCAAGTCTGAACTAACTTGGCAGAGTGAATGCATTATTTACTACACTACCCTTCCTTATTTTATCATTTTTATGGAGAGGAAAGCCTTGCTGCTGTATGTGAGGACAGCTTGAAAGCTCATCTGAGAAAAAACAGTAGGTGACCTGGCAGAGTTGGAGAGAACAAACACAAATCCAAGGTTTGCACTTTAATCACCTCCCTACTAACTGGAAGAGTGGCAGTGTGGGGAAAGAGAATCCACCCGCCAACCCCTGCCAAACAGTAAAACTGCAGTAAAGTTTGAGAATCACCTGCACATGAGTCAGAATGCTTTGGCCTGCCTTGTTTTTGAGGCTTGACTTTGAGAAAGTTAAAATGGAGAACAAAGGACAACAGCAATCTCTTCTCAAAAATACCTCTGAACAAATGGTCACTTATTTTCCATTTGTTTGTGTTTTTCCTGCCCCCTGATCCCAGATTGAATGTAAATGTGAAGAGATAAAAAATACCAGAAAAAGTGAGGAGGATATGTAGTAAAAATAAAGTCTGGTATTCTCTCACACAGTCTGCATGGGACAATGAAGCTCTCAAAGATTCTTTTTCTTGTAGTTGTGACTGTGAAGAAATCTTCTGATGTATTCAAGATCTAGCAAGAAAACCCTGTTACCCTATGTACGGTAAATCAGGCTAGTTCACCTCCCCCACCTGAGTATGTAGAGTCCCTAGAACATCTTATCTTATCCTTACAGAACCTGGGACAGTTCAATTCTTCTCAATTGACAATGTAGAGGCCCCAGCATGTTTTATCTCACTGTCATGGTAAGCCCAGATAGTTTGCTTTCCCCACCATGTGCACCTCCTACTGCATGGGCACTACCAACAAGGGCCAGCTGTGGATCTCAGAATTTCGATAACAGCACCTGCACTACATTGGCAAGTTTGCCAATGAGCAAAACAGGACATTGTGTATGCATGATATGTTAAGCAGCACAAGTTTTATCATCTACCCCTTTGGTGCTTTCCCTTGAGCTTCACTCCCAAGCAGGGCTCCACTGCATCGGGACCCCATTTGATTAGCATTGGTGTCCTAGGGCTCCCACCCTGGCAAAGCTAGGCTTTCATTAAAGCCAAACCTTTCACTTACCAAGTGTTGTGCCTTGTGGTGTGAGGCATCCACACCTGGCTTTTGATGCCTAACACCCTATAATGAGCAAAATTACACAAAGTTAATATCTTGATCAGGCTGACTAATTTTCTTAGTTTTTATACCTTATCCTCTTCAACCAAATGCAAGTAATTCTTTCGTCATTATAAAGGGAAGAAAGGAGGCCTGCAATGGGACAGTTTTCCCTCTTGTTATCATATATAGCACCAAACGAAAAAACCTAGAAACACAGCCAATCCAGGCATAGGTCTATTAATCAAAGCAATAGAACCTGGATTTAAAAACAAAACTGAACCTCTGGGTACTTCAGCTGCAGTACACTGGGTACTAGGAACCATTCTTACCATTGTGGCTTACTCAGAAAAGCTGAATGAAAACCAGCTAACATTCAAACCTTAAAATCAAACCACTTCGACACACCCCAAATACTGAACCAAATACAAAAGGAATGAAAGAATTATACAGTGGTAACAATAGAAAAGTCTTGCCCAGCAATGTACAGAGCTTCTCTTAAGCTAGTGTACAAACATATCTTCGGTGAATAACTGTATGTCCAGCAAACCACATACAAAAAAGCCCACAAAAAAACAAAACAAATAAAAACCTAAAAAAAACCCAGAGGAAAATGCTAACTTCAACCATTTGCTACATGCAGGACATGCAATCAAGCAATACAATTTCTGATTCTAATGCATGATACACAACCATAAAAACATAAACTGAGAGCTGAACAACATTTTACTGGACTTCATAAGGAAGGGAAAGCTAGCAACCCAACTTTCAGCTAATAAAAACCAGCCTAATAGGAAGCTGAATTGTATTTCTTTTGGAAGGAAAGCCTTTGGGAAGGGGGAGAATCACAAAAAATAGCTAACATGGCGGAGGAAACCAGTATCTCCAACATTCAAGAGCAACACTTTGGACAGTCCTTGGCTGCTCAGTTTTCAGATACGGTAATGGGTTTAGCCAGAAATTTCACGACCTGAAATGCCACCAGAAGACTTATTTTTCAGGGTTTTCACTTTTTCGAAGCTTTGTTTAGCCAAAGACAATCCAAAGACATCTTCACTGTATAGCTTACCAGTATTTTTCCCAGCAGGGGACAGCAAGACTGAAAACTACACGCACACACAAGATGCGGTCCAGCTTCCAAGTGAACGAGGAAGTATGTTTTTGTAGCTACAAAACAAGGACAGAAACAAAATTGAATGCAGTCGACACACAAAGAAAGGGCAGTCAAAGAGCTCATGTCAAGATGCGGAAACTCAGAGAAAAAGCTACACATGCATCTTGAAGCAGGTTTCTGTCTCCCATATCTAGACTAACAAAGCATCTAGTATGTGATAGAAACCTGGAGGAACATGTTTTTATGTAGTAAGTTCATTACCAGGTCTTATTCCTAAGATGTTCTCTAGAGAATGCAGATCTAGAAATTCCTTCAATCCATCAATCAATGCGTGAAACACAAAGTAAGTGAAAGCAGCATCTTTATTAGATCACACACCCCCAACTCCTTCTGCCTTCTGCAACCAAAAACAGTCATGTTTCCTTCTCTCGTGTCACCTTGGCGCTAATCTAAATCAAACTGGTCCCTCTCTAGTCTCATTCCAACAGCCTTAAATAAGCATATCCATAGCCTCCATTTAGAATTTTATACCGCATCTTTATTTAATCTTCTTGGGGGAAAAATATCCTCTTGCAATTGCTGCTGAAGGGGCTATGGGTTCACAACCCTCACAATGCTCCACACTGTGCGCACAAGCAGCAGCCTCTATGTTGGTGGGCACCTTAAACTATCACAATGGTAACATCAGTAAAACTGTCCTGCAGTAACACACCCACACTTGACATACAACCCAGGCAGCAAGCATGCTGTAGCTCCTTTTAATTCCTGTTTCAAACCCAGAAAATGGCAGTAAACCTGACCTATATACAAAGGTCAGGCTCAGTTTTATTTGAGTTAAGCACAAAGCTACCCATTTCACTACTCTGTAGATAAGGAACAGCAAGGAAGTTTGACTCCCTGTGTTTTCAACAGTTAATTGCATTTCAGCTATCAAGACTCACTGATCATACCTTAAGACAAAACATTCAAGTCATTTTAACAAATTACACCCAATTTTCTACCTAATTAGAGAAGAATGAGTGAAAAACACTATTAGGTTTTATGCAGGGAACTACACCAGCTGCTGAGCAGGGTTTGTGACTGTACATGTAAGCAGAAAAACATCATTCTTCTTCCTCTGTTGATACATGAAAGAAACACACACAAGTCATCAGAAAAGATCTGCTGAAGTAGATGGAAACAGTGAAAAGTTAGACCCATACAGTAAATAAATTAAGAAAAATACTCCAAATTTTCCTGGGTGTTTTCTATACTTGTTCATTCCAAACGTTACACACTACAGTTCACATGCAGTGCAAAGAAATACAGCTTGCAAAGGTCGCAGAGGTAACATCTGTATTCTGCCTATATATCACTGCAAAGGATACACACACTTAAGAACAAATAGGAAAGCTAAACATCAGACAACAGTAGTGCACTGCATAAGGATTTTGGGAAAAAGCTATCCTTTCTCAGGCTCTTTTCATGAAGAAGTCACATAGGTATGTGGGCGTTTTTTGGTTGTTTGGTTTGGGTGGGTTTTTTTGTTCGTGTCTGATCCTGGCTGGGTTCTGTGGTTTTCTTTTCTTTCTTAACAGTGATCCAAGTGACAGTTTTTGGACTAATAGACTCTTAAGCAGTTCTAGTGCTACAACATGCCAAAGTTGAGATCCTATTTATTAATTCTATCTTATAGACAAGGGATGTAATCTCTGCAAAACTGCTGACTACAGTTTATGACTGTGAATATAGATCATAGGATCAGATTAGATAATAATTAATTATATATTAGGAAGAAATTCTTCTCTCTGAGGGTGGTGAGGCACTGGAACAGGTTGCCCAAAGAAGTTGCAGATGCACCCTTCCTGGAAGTGTTGAAGGCCAGGCTGCATGGGGCTTTGGACAACCTGGTCTAGTGCAAGGTATCCCTGCCCATGGCAGGGGGTTAGCACTAGATGATCTTAAGGTTCCTTCCAACCCAAACCATTCTATAAATCTAAGTTAGTTTCACGATCTGGAGATATTAAAAATCCAACCGGACACAGTCCTGGGCAACCTGCTCTAGGTGACCCTGCTTGAGCAGGGAGATTGGACTAGAAGATCTCAAAAGGTGCCTTCCAATCTCAACCATTTTGTGATCTGTGTACACTGACAGATATTACTTCAGGCTAATTAAAGAAGTCACCTACTCCAGAACAAGCTACATGATCCTAAGCAAACACCATGGGGTATTTTAAAGCTTGCCATAGCCCTTTATAGGCAGCCCCACATGAAAAGTTATTATTAAGAATATATATCTATTTTTAAAATAGCACGAAAAGCTACCATTAAAAATAGTTTAAACTATTGAATTTATGACATGATTCAATTCATAACTGCTGTCTCTGGTTCTCCTGCTGTACATCTGAGTAAAGAGCCTGGCTCTGTCTTTTAGGTAACTCCTTTACAAATATAGGCAGACTGCTACTATATACGCCTGCTCCACAGTTGCCTTTTCTCCATGCCAAATAAGCCCCAGAGGGCAAGCAAGCACTCCACCCTCTGTGGTGCTGCATGGTCCCCTGCTGAGCTCAGTTCAGTTTTTTAGCAATGTTCTTTATACTGGGTGCTCAAAAGTGGATGCAGGATTCCAGATGAAATCTAATGAGTGACAAGTAAAGAGGAATCATTTCATTTTATCTGCTTGCTGTTTCTGTTAATACAGCTATTAGCTTTCATTGCTTCCTTGTTCATGTGTAGCTTATTGTCATCCAGGATCTTTTGACAGAGCTACTTCCCAGCCAGTCAGCCCCAGGAAAATAGACAAATGCAGCAGGACATGCTTTGTTGAACTTTACAACAAGCATTTTGGTCTACTTTTCCAGACGGTCTAGATTGCTCTGGATGGCAGCCCTTAACTCAAGTGTATAAACTGCAAATCCAGATTGGAGTCATTCATAGACTTGATGACATGCATTATCAATACCCTGGACAAGGAGATGTAAAGACATTATAAACAGATCCCAGGACAGACCACTGTGATGTTATTATCTGGAGGCCGCTATTACCCACTAACCACTACTTTCTAAGCTTAAACCTTTTTTCACTCATCTAGTAGTCTTTTGCCCATCCAGACCTTAACATCCCAACTTGGATCCAAGGATGCCACAGCAACAGCCTTGCTAAGATCCAAAGCAGATGACAGCCCCTACTCTCCCACTGTCCATATATCTAGTCATTTCATCACAGAAGACAATCAGGTTGGTAAAGCTTGATTTATCCCTTTCCTCCTTCATGTAAGCAGAAATGGCTTCCAAGAGGATTTATCCTACTCAGACCAATTCTACTTCTTTCAAAAAATGAGGAATACTGCGCTGTTGTTTCTTTTCACAGGCCATTCAAGATCCAGCTCACAGGGAGAGAAGATATTCATTCTCCAGCCAAGGTGAGGGGGATGCTATAAATGATTAAGACTTGCATGATCACAGAAGTAAACTTGTCATGCATAAGCAATTTAAAAACAGTATTTTCCTAAGGAGATTCCCCAACACTGCATTATAACTTCTAAGTCAGTGCTTCCCACAATTTCAAAGAATCTGTATTTGCTGATATTGCAAGATTTGTATCTTTTCTTGGTGTATCATGCAGAGCTCTAACGTGACCTTTAGTGCTTTAGTTTTCAGTCTACATTTAGAGGACTGAATACCTGCTTTTGGCCCGCAGACACTGTGAGTGAAGGAATTCACTCACAGCTTTAACCAGCTCTGGACAACAGGGGTCAGTCATTCAACCTTCTCCTGCACTGTACACCTATGCTCTCTACCTATATGTCTCACGTAACAGAAGTTGCTTCACTGGCACTCTGGGAGTATTTAAAAACCTTCTAATAAAAATGTATCAGAGCTTACAAGCAGGTTTGCATTCTGCTCCTGCCCCTTAGGGAGGTTGCTCACTTAACTGTAACGAGTAAGAACTCCCTGTACAAGTCAAGATTGCGACAACGAACATGTACTTGACCTCTCCTAGTTTTTAGTTTGCATGGTCTCCAAAGAAAAGTCAACAGTATTTTGGAGTACACAACTACTACTGTCAAGCATATTTAACTTACAGACAATTTTGGAAAAGACTTCTGATACTGCTCAGTTTATTCAAATCTCTGTGGATTTTTCTTTTAAATGTGTTTTTCCCCATAGAGCAACCTGTTAATAAAAAGCAAGACTTCGATACAAAATATAACCCTGCGCCACCTCACTATTAAAAATAAAATATGGACCCATGGGATGGTAACCAGCCTCAGCAGAGTTCACTCAGCTAAGATATGAGCAACAACGAGAGGTATTTTTCCTGTTTTCTGCTAGATAGAAAACATGAAGCTTAAAAAAAAAAGTAATAAAAAGAGGACTTCAACAAAAAATGCAAAGGCTTTAAGAGTTGCAAAATACTGTAGCTGACATAGACAGACATCTCCCGTTTATTATTAGAGGGACACTGGAAGTCAGTTCCTGAAGTCAGCCACTTGGGCAGATAGAAAGCAGAACAGCACTAGAGACAAGGAAACACAAAGCATGATCTGAGAGTCAGAAGCAGAGCAGATTAGGAAAAAAATCTCATTCAGCATTATTTAAATTGGAATCTGCCAGTTAGTCAAAATCGTTTGATTTTGACAATGCTTCAGTGAGCTCCCTGCCAGCCTGGTTCTCCAGGAGTCTGGGCCACAACATTCCAGGCCGTGTTTCTGGGGCCACCTGCAGGACTTCCCTGAGGCTCCCATCTATCCACAAATTCCGCAGTAATCAAATCCTCCGTAAAACCCCAACTTATCCAGAGCCCTGATTAGGGAGTAAATAGACACTGTAACTTCCATCGAAGTATGCCTCTATTGTCATCCTTGCCTATGCATGCCTCAGAAGTAAGAGCAAAAGTAAGAGAATGGGGAAAAAAAACACATGCATAAAATTTGAGAGTGCAGTAATACAAGCATATATAAAGTAAAAGGAAAATTCTGATGAGATATGTTAGCAACACTATCTGAGTTAAAGGGTGAGGACATCTGGGGACAGGAGGGTAGGTCAAAGGAGAACAAAAGTTTCTGATTGATTTTGGAGACAGACAAGCTGTTTCTGTAACGTGAGGGGGAATTTTTGCATGGAGAATAATGCACTTTTAACTCCTACTCTCAGACACTTTCCCCCCTTAAGAAAAAATATCCCATGCCATGAAGAACATTCACAAAATCATTCTGACAGCAGAAGTACATATTTCCTTTGGGCAAACACTAAGAAATTCTATGCCCGCATCCTAAAGCTAGATTGGCAGCCCCCTAGGTTGTTTGGACAGTTTCCAGCAAAGATTTAGAGCATTAGAAAACTCTTTTCCCTGACAAAGAACAGTATCAGAAATATCTCTTGAGTAATGTAACCCAGACCAGTGTTTTCACATTCACCAACACTTCCTGAGTGCTTCAGGTATTAGAGTAACATTTTCCAATACAAGACACCGGCTCTGCCCTTGGAAGAAGTGTGGCATGTATTGGTAAGGAGCAATAACGCTGCACAAAAATCTGATCTGACTTTAAATCGTTTTAAATGTAATAGGACACACACAGCATTTCACAGCACCATCTTTTTAACGCCACTATACTATGGCATTAGCGACTCACTGCACAGCAGCTGCAGTGTACAAACCTGCAGGAGGCTACTAGAAATTCCATGGCTTGATAAACTTGTTTGTGGACCTACCATGCAAAGGAGGGCACTGGCCATTAGAAACATTATAATCGCTACATGCAAATCAAATAACCATGTATGCTGGTGGGCAGGACCTCAAGGACCAGCCTTTGAGAGAGATCAGTCAAGCCTCCAGCACTGCACTCCTGGTCAGCTGGAACTCCAATTTAGCGAAAAGGCAATTAATATTGCTGAGCTGTTGGTGTAGAGTTTTGGTAGCATGTTGTTAGAGTGAAAGCTCAAAGAAAATACCACTACAACAGAATTATGAAACATTTCAATTTGCTTGACTTCAAAATCACAGCACAGTGTACTGTAGGACACAAGCACTTTGATATAAACGATAAGAGCTGATGCAAAACATGAACATTCGGTTTCTAAAAAGAAATGCTTTAGATTACTTCTAACACAAACTCTACCCTCACCAACTTTCCCAGTATTTGATTACATAAACCAAACAGTATCAAGTTAGAGGTATATCACAAAGAAGCTAAAGTCTAACAATGACACACACAGAAACCCCCTGCTGTGTTTTCCATATGTCTTCTGAACAACTTTGAAAAAATGCAGGGCCTCCTGCAAGTGTTTTTGTTGGCAGCAACGCACAAAACAGTCATGACTGAAGCAACCAGTGGATCTCCATGGCACATGAAAGGTGTTCACCTTATTCAGTAACACCATCTTCAGTAACCAAGGTGAATTTGCTATCATCTCTACAACTGAAGACCTTGTAGTTGTTGCAAGGTCTGATGTGGTTAATCTTTCTGAAGAACTCTGCTTTTCTGTACATACTCTTCAGCAGGCGTCCCAGGCTAGCTCTACAAGAATGTCCAGAGTTCATTTCCTTCCAAAAGCGCTGGTGGATGGGTTGCCCAAGCTATCTTCAGATAGCAAACTGATTCACACCCCCCCATTCCAATCATTTTTGCTGCTAAAACCTAAAAATCTTATGTATGGTATTCCACAAAAGCTATGTGGAGAGGTGACAGTAATTTAAAACTGGCCCAACAGATCTTTCTGCCTTGTACATTTCTCTGGAATGGCATGGCTTTCTTTTTCTAGCAGCTCTTCTTTCACAGTAGTGTGAAAGGGAAAAAGTTCTTGCAAGGTAAAGTGCTACCTCAGCACTGAATTAAAGAAAAAATGAACAGATTTTCCTCAATGATCAGCAATTTACTCTGCTGACACATCTGAATGTGTGCTTTGGTTAGACCACCTCATCTATTTGCCACTCCAGAGGCAGAATATGCGGTTTTTTACTTTATAGATTCATCAGAAACAATTTTTCAAAGAACTTTTTTCTTCTTTCCAAAAAGCTACTTTTTCCACCCATAAAACTAAAGAGCTTTAAAATCTCATAATCTTAACCTTGCAAAACTTCAGACCCAGCTGTCATCCAGTTCTTGACAACCCAAAATAGGAAAGCAAGCATATCACCTTGTCTTCAAAAAGACTATCATAACAAAATGAGAAGCTTACAGAATAAAGCCAGCTTTCTTCTGAGCCAACTAAAAGCTTAGAAAGTTTCTGACATCTCGAGAGGAGTAGTTCTCACTCTCACTGTAGGAAATCTTGCATCACTCCTTTTCTCTCCATGGAATGGGAGTTTTTCTAGAGGTTTAAAAGTCAGGCAAGACTTGCCTACTGACAAAGCTTTACAAGGATTATGCTTTTCAGTAACAGAAAATATTAACAGGACAATAAACTCAGCCATTCAAATGAAAGCGTACCCTTCACCTTCCTTCATACAATTAATCCAATATGTTATAACAGACAATCAGAAAACAGTATTTCTGGTCACTGAAAAGCTGTCAATTTCTATTTAAATTCCAAATTAGAACCGCAGTTGACAGTCTGAAAAAAAAACAACCTGAAGTTTAAATTTATAATGAAATATATTACCAAGATACAAATACTTCAACAGAAATGTGTGTTTACTTCAGTTTTCCCACCCCCTCCTAAGAGCTTATTATGGGAAGATGCCATCCACACCTGCTATCACAACCAGGCATGCAGTTTTAGAGGCAGCAGGTGGTGTTCTTCTGCAAGAGGGCTTCCAAATACAAAGCAGAAGCTGAGATGCTTTACCTATGCTGATCTTTATCCAGAGCCTTCAACTGAAACTTAATATTTGATTTTCACCTTTTAAAGTTAGTTTAAATCAGTTTCTTTGAAATGCCTTAACAATCGCCTTCAGGTATTAAGAGAGAAAGCACTTCTGGAAGAAAAACATTCTTGGATGTAGCAGCTTCCCATTTCATGCTTCAGAGCAAATGTTGACAGTCCTTTGAAAATGGAAGAAGTGATCCATTATGATTTCTGACCACTATGGGAAACAAGTCTTTGCTGGGAACAAAGATTAAAGAATCACAGAGTTGTTGAGGCTGGAAAGGGAAGGGACCTCTGGAGGTCATCTTGCCCAATCCCCCCTCCCTGGCTCAAGCAGGACCACCTATAGCAGGTTTTCAGGTTGATATCCAGATGGCTTGTGAGTATCTCCAAAGTGGGAGACTCCACAAAGTCCCTGGACACCCTGTGCCAAAGCTCAGTCACTCTTAGAGTATGCTGATGTTCAGAAGAATCCCATGTTTCAGTTTGTGTTCATTGCCTCTCCTCCTCAATCCCACAACCAGAGTTGTCCCAACCAATGGCAATACAACTACATTTTCCTCCATATTGCAGCTGTTTTGACCACTTCTCAAGATAGCATGTAACCCAGAAATGAGGATGCAAGAACGTAATATACTGTCCACTTGCTTTTGGGTGAGAATATATTGAGGCAGTAGAAATATTCCAAACCCACAGTGCTATCAGCCTTTTTGAAGAATAAGGAAGAAAATCCAGCAGTTCTTTCTTCCAACGTGCCTTTGCAACGTTCCCAGTACACAGTCACATCAAAATGCAAAGAAGAATTTTTGTCTTCAGTAGGAGTTAAGTATACCAGAGGAAAAGAAATGTGCTGTCAAAGAACACTTCCCCAGCTACACATATCCAGACAATCAAAAGCCATGGATTTACAAACCTTGTTTCTAATTTCTGCTCAATTTAACCTTAGCAAAGATAAGGCAATAACTAGTAATAACTACACCTTAGTTCTTTTCTCCTTCTAAAAAAAAAAGCATAATTTGCGAGAAACTTGCTGACCTTACTGGGTTGTAGTAAAAGTTCTGAATCCACAATTTTAAACATGCAGAATCTATTAATTTTGGTGTGTATGTGACAGAAAAAGGAGGGGCTACAAGCTTGAGCAACCACTGCTCATTAGAACTTGGAAATCTTTATAAAGACCTTCCACAAAATGTTCCCTTTTTTCAGCTTGCTCATTTCTGTTGAGTTTTAAGTAAGTGGCACCACAGTTACCAAGTGAAGTACCCTACTTATCTGCAGAATAAACTGAGATGTAATGACAAAGACATAATCAATGTAAACACAGAATTTACATAACCAAATGCTCTTCCTGCAGAGTCATAAAACCTGTGGCACAATTTATTTGTATGAAGGCATTTCACTACAACACTGCACACTACCTATATTCTTGTCTGAAAAAAGCTGTAATTCAATATAGTGATCCAATACAAGGCCTAACAACTAGTGGAAACAAACAAATTAATTTTTCTGGATTAAAAATGGTTCTCTTCCAAAAATAATTCTATGTTGGTAGACTCCTGCCTCAAAGAGTACGTTTCTCATGAGCTTTAAAGTCCTATTAATTTCAACCAGAAATCCTGAAGATGCCATGCTCTGAAAAAAGTAAAAAGGTCAAATGTCAACACCGTTGAGAGAAAGGAGTCAAGTACTATTTCTCGCACATACTGTTTGCTAGTTCAGACTGACAAAACTTTGTTGTGAGGTCACACCTGAGTGGGAGAGAACTTAATCTGGCCTTCATTATTTATTACTAGGCAAAATAAAGAAAGAATTCAAAGACATTTTGAGTTTGGGGTGAATTTTGTTTGTTGTCAAGAATGTTGTTATACTCTTCAAACTACTACATTTGATAAGGAAATGAAGAAACACAAAGAACCCAACTATGCAACCTTTCTGGAATTAGTACGCTTTCTGAATCACTCCCTACATGAAAAAATTGTACAGTTAATGAACTTAATTATGAACGTATAGAGATAAGCACTTGTATATGTAACAGGATACTCGCCTAGTTTTCAGTGCATCATACCCATGATAGACAGCAAGCTACACAAATTCTACTACCTGAGGCTAGGCAAGCTGAGGGTTACATACCTTATGACATTCACTAGGAAGCTTTAACAGTTTGTCTACAAAGAGGATGCTAGAGCAAGGCTTGAAAGGTTAGGCGTAAGTTGGTAGCAGTAACACACTCATGACACACTCCTGTTACACACTGAATATACCTCTCTCCTTCACTAGCGTTCAGGGAAAGGCATGTAAACATCACAAGAGAGCTGAATTTGTCAAGGAGGCAGATGCAGAGCAGCAAGAGTCAAAGGGGTAAAGCAGGTTATGACTCAAACCTGTCAGCACACAGATTTGTAGCAAGAATGATCAAGACATGAAGAGATCATATAAAGAGCTGTACATTTCAGCTTAGAGAAGAGGTAGTCAAAGGACACTACACTTAAGCCTAAAAACACTTGTGTGATGAAAATAAATAGAGAACAACTACTCACTACTTATCTCAGGACAACTGTCAGCATTGAGAAGTTACATTATAATTTTCCTACGCAATTCCCCTCTCAGCTGTGGAACTTTTTGCCATATGATGCCACAGACAGCTGTGGATCAAAAGTGATTATAGACCATGAGATAATCATCCATTACTAGTTGCCAAAAGCTGGAAGCACAGAACAAGAAAGAATCCTTCACTGCTTCTTTCGCTCCTAAGCTTCTCCTGAAACATCCACTAGTTGCTACTCATTGTAATGAAAGACTAAGGAAGAGGGATCAGACCCATGGTCTTCTGCTCCCATGCAAATAGACATAACAGACACAACCTCATTCTTTTACAGCCACAGCCAGCACACGCCAAAAGAAAAGCATCAACTCCCCAAATTGTGCTTTAAACTCCACTCAGTCAAAGTCAATCCCAAAGTCAAACCACGTATATTCCTAGCACAGTTTGGCGATTTCAGCACTCTTTAGAAAAGGCATGACACTTCTGCAGCTAGGCTGATCTGCTTCTGCTTACAATACCCACCAGAGTCAGTGGTGCAACTGTTAGCTGAACATCCATGAAAGCCAGCATTGTTATCAAGGAAGAAGGAACAAGAACCTCAACAGATATCCTAGTCCAGCTGGAGCATCCTGTGCAATCCACTGAATGTAGTGTTACTACATAAATGTAGTGTTACTACATGTTACCTCGGCTTCACTAAGCGATAGGACAAGGGGCAACAGGTGTAAATTGGAGCATAGGAGGTTCCGGGTTAATGTAAGGAAAAACTTTTTCACTGTGAGGGTGACAGAGCACTGGACCAGGCTGCCCAGAGAGGTTGTGGAGTCTCCTTCTCTGGAGACATTCAAAACCCGACTGGACGTGTTCCTGAGTGATGTGCTCTAGGTGGCCCTGCCTTGGCAGGGGGGGTTGGACTAGATGATCTTTCGAGGTCCCTTCCAACCCTTGTGATTCTGCGATTCTGTGATATTACAGCAGAGGAGATGGATTTACTTACAGGTGGTACAGAGACATGAGACAGACCATTTATCAAAACGCAGAACCTGCTGTTCTTGCTCCCTAACAGGTAAAACAATGACAAGACGGAGCTAAGACGTGAGAATATACCCACTGCATTTTAGTAAGTTAAGCCTGCAGGAAGTTCTCTGCCAAACTCGTCCCCCAGGTAAGGGGTTTCTTTCTTCCTTATCTTTTATGACTTCTAGAAAAGAAAATAAAATACCTTTAAAAAGGTGGGGGGGACGGGACACTAGACATAAGGCCATAAAGATGCATTCCTGGTCTGGAGACAGCCTTTCAACAGAAGAGTGAAATTAAGTCTCCTTGTGCACAAATGTCCAACTTCCATAGAGCGGGGACTGCAGCCTGCACTTCTCTCCAAACATTGGCTCACCTGGTTTACTCAAAATATTAAGTCTACAGAGTGCCAACCCCAGAACAGTTCTGTTACCACTGGAAATCCTGTTGTCATTCATAAGTTAATATTCTATTTCTATTTACCTCTGTTTGCCAGCATGACGACTGAGAAATGAGATCAGTTGCATTAGGTTTTCTCTGTTCCTGCTAGTTCGTTACAGCAGAAGTATTCAGATGTTTAGCCATTAAATCAGCTTTAAGCAGAAGGCTGACATATTTGGACTGCCTTGTTTTGGAAGCACAACAAAACACAGAATTACAGAATTTTTGGTTGGTTTTTTTTTTTATGTTTTAGAAGAACATTCTAAAGATGTTTCTGTACATGATAAAGCTGGGTGCTGTGTATGGATTCCAATGGACAATGCAGACTGTGAGGTATGTTACTTCCATAGTTCTGCTGGAGGTTTCTTCCATAGGAAGAGGAACTTTTGTGAGGAACTATTTGCAACTGGACAGTCTACATTCCTCTACACTCTGCGCATTTAATAGGCACTCTTAAGGCATGTGGGCAATTACGTGTTTTCTAACGCTCTTACAGATTTTCTGACTTGTCTGTGCCTCAGGGGATGCAGTGTTAGATGCACGACTTCTTGTAAAATAAGCGAAAGTGCTTAACTTCATTTGTAAGTCATCTTCACATAGTCCCAACTCAAGAGATCTGTCCACAAGGGAGGGACAGAAGATTGATAAAAGAGAAGAGAAAGGAAAAGAAAGCATCTTATTTAACCTGATACTAATTTTGTCACTAAACACAACAAATCTTTCAGAACAGAACCTCCTTATCTGGCAAAAACAAAAGGGAAGGAGTGCATGGTGTTCATCTGGACACAATAAGAAAAATCAAATATGAACAATTTCATGTCCAGTTTTATGTCAGCAATATCCTTTAAACAATTAGCTCACTGGTTTCACCTTTTATGGAGAAAAAAGAAGTATCTCAGCTGTGGGTAAACAGAAGTTTTTGAAAATACTGTAAACATTTTGAAAGTCCAGCTGAATCTTTTAAATGCTCTAAAGCAGAATCACATTACAAATGAGAGGTGAACTTCAGGAAATGTTTAATTACTATAGCTTACCCAACGTTAATTTCAGCTCTCTGTATATCATGACAGTGTGAAAAGTCACATTTTCTGCTCCACTCTTAACACAGGCCACTCAGCATACAGAACGACAATTCATGATTTTTCTTTTGCCTTGTCTTTCAAAGCACAAGTTGATGCTGCACTCAGTGCAAGCTGCTTGCTTCCCTACTTTGACAGTACTTTTTATTGATCTCAGTTGCAGTCATATATGTCCAGAGCTCTGCAGAAGCAGACCCAAGTTCTTATATGGTACCTAGGAACTGAAAAACAAAAAGCTCCTGCAAAAAAGTACAGCTTATACACTGTATTTGCCTTGTATCATACAGCAGAGACAGCAACAGAATTTATTTGCAATGGCAGTTCCTGCCTTATTATCAAGAAGACCATTTAGTCCCAAAGTGCTACATCACATTCACTGCTCACTTTCCCACATTAAATGAAGAAGTGTTCCTACAGCCAACATGTTCTCAAGAGATCAAGATACAACCCCAACTCTTTCCACAAGCAGCATCTGCTGTCCACTCTGGACACAAAGTTGAACTGCAGCCGTAGAAGTATGTACCGAAAGGCAGCATCGTAATAAATAGTGGCCGGAAAGCCACTTTAAGGCTGCCCAAGTAACTCAAAGATTACAAAACAGGTTCAAAATTCTTGATATATCCCAGGTTAACTCCAAATATTGGACTTCAAGTATACCTTTAGTTTCTTGCTTTTTAGACAAAAACTGACCAAATGTTTCATTCTGCAGAAACAGGGCAATGCATAAATTCTGCGGCACACAGGAGATCTCAGCAAAGTGATGCAAATTTCAACTTTCCCTAAGTTTTTTTACGGAAAACTTAGCAATTGAACATCCAGAAGCAGCTGGGATCTGCTATGACCAGCTAACAGAACAGAAGAATAAAAGAGAGTAAAACCTTCAATATATACCTGCTAGGTAATTATGTTCCTAAATCCAACTTTGGAAAAAGAATCTTCGCTAATGACTACAGGAAGGTCTTGTGCTTTGCCAAAACCTGTGCATCTTCCTAACCATAACCCTTTGCAGGACCAGATAGTATGAATAAAAGAGGTCCTTCAACAGAGGAAATAAAAAAATTAATTCTGCTTCACTAGTTTTTATGCAGTCAAACTTACCAGCTATACAGACAGTGAGCCCTGTGGCCAGCAGGCAAGTCAGCAGCAAAGAGTTTGTATGTATGTGCATGCAAGCATATTCATAACCCCATCAAACGTTCACTTGAAATGTAAAAATTCTCATACTAACCCACCTACCCACTACCAGTTTCAACAGGTGAGATGTTACATATTCGTACTTAAATGGTTGTGAGAACATATACAACAAGAAAGGAGAGGCAGTACAGGATGTTTTCCTGAAGGTGTCCACACAATGTGCTTCTGGAGCTTGTAAATTTTCAAAATAATCAAGAGGTGACCCTCTGTTTTCAAACTCTGTAAGCAACTCTCTCATGAGATCTGTCAAAATATCAGTGTAGAGATTGGGGGGAAAAAGATCATGCACCATGGAAGAATGAAATACAACCAGTCCACTGCTTTGAATGAAAGACCAGAATTTAAGTTTTTAGCTCCAAAATATTTCTAGATTGCTACAAGAATGTTCCTGTGATCACAGAAATAATAGTTTAAAAATTGCTCTGATAAATAAAACAAAAAAAAACCCCTCTTTGGACTACAACTGTACATGCAATAAACTGGGTAAGGCACAGGAAAAAAATCTGTAATATTATAGTCAAATTTGATATAGATCTTAAAAGAAATAAAGAATAACTTTTCTCAATCATAAAAAAAAGATTTGTCTTAGTACAGACATGCAGAGGATCCAGTATACAACATTGTAGTCATGAGCTTTGTATGTTAAGAACCCAGTCATGAGCTTTGTATGTCAAGAACCCAGATATTCTGCACCATGTTATCTTAAAACATTTCAAAGTTTACACACCATCATGTGTTACAGTATCTGCTTTAACTGGCAACTAGTTTATGACTTCAAGGGAAAAGTCACAAGAACAGCTCTTCCCAAAGCATTCTGTTCAAGATACAGGTACAGTTGATGTAGTTTTCCTTCAATAAATTCTTAAGCAACATTCACAGAGGACAGAGGAACAGGCATGGAAGAATAACCTACTAGGATGCACAATTTAGGAAAAAAAGAACAATTTAAGGAAAAGCGTAATTAACAAAGCATTCGGCAACTTCTTTAAGTGATAATTATGAAATTTAACATAAAACTACACTAGGTACTTCCAGTTCATTTTCTATGAATGTATACCAGGAGTTTAACTACACCCCTGAAACTGACTAACAATGCCTAGCTGAGAAGGAAGAAACATGTTTTGAAACGAAAAATTTCAAAGGGACCCTTTTACCCCTGCATTTAACCATTTGTCTTTAAACTTGTCTTTGAACTTCCTTGTTTCTCTTCTTACAGTCTGTTTCTGAATTCTCCACCAAAAAGCTCTTCCTAAATTCCTTAGAGGTTCTTCAGCAGTGGTAGTCACCACAAAGAAGAAATGCTTTTATCACACCACCTTCTGCAAAGCTGAATCTCATTGTATAGCAACTTCTGCCCCTGCGTCCAGACTCCAGTAACACATTTCAATATGCAACACTGCTGGAAACTTCATTCCCTAGAGAATTTTGCAGTCTCACTAAAAATCACAGTTTGAGTTCTCATAGAAGGAAAAGAGAATGCAAAATGTACCGCTGTTTTGTGAAGGCTCACAAAACATACTTAGGCTCTTCAGCTTATGATCCAAGACAAGCACGCCCGGTTCAGAGAAAGCAAAGGGCACAATCCACCAAAACCACCACGCAGCTTGACTGCTATTGCATTGCCTTCCCAGAGTTACGTTTTCAGTGAAGTTTTCTGTCCAAGAGTTGTCACTGAAATTGGACACATTCAAGGTAGCAAAATTTATAAAACTGTACATCAAGCAACTGAATTAGAAGTATCAAGGTGCTTCGTATACTGAGGACTAGTTCCATTCCTGTAGTACCATGTCACTTACCACCCTAAACTGTTACCCTCCTCACTGTCAGGCACGATCTGAAACCATGACAGTGACACTCAGCCAGCCACAGCCTACCTTCTCACAGACAAGCAACCAAGCACAACTTTTCTGTCTCCTCCCTCTCCTGTGCAGGGACAGATTAATTGCCTAGCACTTCCGCAAAGTCTTTAGATTGGCTGCACTTCCTCTTGCCTTCCTAATCAGACTACCTCCACACTTACACCCCCCTGGTTTCCCTGTGCTGTCATTTCAGCTTGCACTCCTTTCAAGATAACCTTGCCATCAAATTTTTAATACTCAGCACCTTATAATAGTGTTATACGCCAATACTGAAACAAGAATACACACATATGAGAGCTGCAGTTATGGAAGTATTGCATTAAAACTTGAACGAACACAGCAGTTAAAATTTCTCTGGATTTTAACATGGTTTTGCATACCATTAACTCAACAGACAGTGTAAATAATCTAATTGCATAGAAAGCTTTGTTGTCCACTAACAACACTGACTTGACTTGTACCATATGTGGCATCCTGTATGTCCTTGGACAGGAGGAACAGACAAGTTTCGAGAGAAAAACTGAAAACTCAGAAGTCAGGACAAAGTTTAGTTACATGATAGGCATACACATAAACCAAACCAGTCTGTTCCAGAATTTATGACAGAAACATGTCACAGAGTAATAAGCTTAGCTAACAGTATGAAAGTCAGTAATTAGACAGGGAAGAATGTCTCTGAAAACTACAGGAAAGACAGACCAGCAGAAAAAGCAAAAGGTCAAGGGGCATAATGTAAGTTAAGGAAGGCAACTTTCCAGAAGTTAAAGGAAAATGCCCGGAAAGAGTATTGATACAGGAAGAATTGGAAAAAGCACAGTGCATCTGACATGAGTTAAAGATTGTACCAATTATATTGTTAAATAATACTATAATAATAAAGATTATAACAATTTCTGGGATAATCACACATCACGATATCTAACCTGCAGTTTCCTAAGTTAGACGAGATGTTTTAAAAGTTAAGATTTTACTGGGACAAGCTGCTGATGTTGCTCACAAGAGAAAACCAGCAGGAGGGGAAAAAAATAGGTGAGGTACCTAACTGTCTTAACAGCGAAGAGCTGAACTGTGTTTATGAAACAGTCTTTTCTTACCCACAACCAAGAAACAGAAAAGCTATCCTATGTTTGGATGGCTGTAGCAAAAACTAAACCATAGCACATAAGTTTACAGAGGATTCTTGGAAGCTCACTCTTTGAGCAGGCAGTGGTTCAGTACCACACATATTTCTTTAACTGTTATTTACTGGGAAACACAAAGGACACAGATGCAACACTGACGTACAGCAACTCGCCAGGGTCAATCCTTTTACTTTTCCTCTTCCTACCAGCTCAACTGCAGATGAAAGGTATGAACTCTGTCTCCAGCATTTCCACTACTGCAAAAGCCCACAAGGGCTCAGCCCATCTTTCTTTTGTGATGCTGCCTCAGTGAGAAGTCAATATATTCACAAGAACATTGTCAGAACATAGTTTACTTTGCCTCTGAAAACCAAAGTTCTTACAGCAGGAATACTGCCGACAGTGTGCTACCACCACATTCAGTTACAGTCAGATTTTTCCTCAATAGCATCGTTTAAACGTTATTCAAGAAATTTACACAGCTCTCAGGATAATTACCACATGGAAAGGATACTTTTATTCTTTATTTAAAAGACACACAAAGCAGACTTGAGACATACTTTTTGGTAACGCTAATTTCAAGGAAGCAGCAAGTTGCTTTAGCTAGGAGACAGAACCCAAATTTCCCAAGCAGGTGCAAAAGCACAAGCTAAAATTGGAATACAGCAAACAGCTGGAAGGAAACCACTAGATTTGTACAGGCATTTTAAGACTTTCCAGTCTCTGCCCAACTCTAGTGAAATTACAGCTTTGTACACTCTGGCTTGACAGCAAGATTATCCATAGAATTACACGGAGAAGAAGCAATCCCAGCAGTCCAATGTGGAGTGGACACATCCTCAGAAAGCAGAAGGAGGGATCAGTAGATTTATAAGTCATCTTGAAGAAGCAGTGAGGGGTTACTATAAAAGGTTCCTAATTATTTGTAGCAGTTAAAATCAAGGCTGTTGACTAGAAATCCAGTTACTTACCATTTTAAAGAGGAAAAACAATGTAAAGTCGTTTCAGAAATATAAGCATGGAGAGGGCAAAAAATACCTCCAAGGAGATAAAAGGGGAGCAAGAAGACAGAATCATGAGTGACGTTAGAGGGAGCTCTGGCACAGACTTCTGTCACCTTTGCCAGGCCACTGCGGCCACATTTCCAGAACATCCTCAGGAAAAGCTTTGTTCAGGAGCAGGCAGAGTAGCCCACTGCCAGAAAAGCAAACATGGGAGACACAACCCAGCCAGTTCCACACAGACATGCAAATACACTGGATGAAGAGTGGGCAGAACATTCAACTACGGAATGCTTATCCTCATCTCTCTAGCACCATTTTCCAATACCAGACAAGGCCTTAAAAGTTTCAAAGCAATCCTCATTTTCTATTCTGTTAAGATCAGTCAAATGGAAGATAAATAAAACAGAATTATGACAGGATTTAACAGTATCAAGTAAGGGGCAAATAAAATGACAGATGAAATTCAGTACCAGTAACTACAAAAGAATCCACCCAAGGAGAAAAATAATCCCACATACACTTGTGGACCAAAAGCTTCCTTTTGCTTCCTCCACTTAAATGGAAACGGTCTCTGCAAAATTTCTGATAGAATTAACAGACAAACATTCAGAATTCGTAGAAAAGGACTACAGAACACAATTGAAAATGCCATACACTCAAGGTTTGCTAGTACCTTGAAAACTTCATTCTTAAGAGCCTGTAACTAGAGTCACAGAACAATGACAAAGTAGAATGTAGGTAGCTGGCAGAAGAAAACGGTCTGAGTGAGACCTGAACTCACTCATATAACTGAGTATCATGAGTGACAGTGGACAAAGAAAAGCTACTCACTGTGTCTCAAAAAAAGTCCAGTTCACTGAACATCATGTGTCTGACACAACTTCCAGATCAGAAATTCCCAGACCAGAACCTTCTGAAGCTTGGGTAATATGGGGAGAATGAATTAGTTTGTGCCTCACTCAAACTCCATTCTTTGGAGCATCCACAGAGGGCCACGAGGTAGCAACTGCACACAATCTAGACTGACCTAGAACTAACCTGTATCTGACAATACAAGACTAATTTTGTTCCAAAACCACTCTTCACCTTCCACAATCATCTCTCCAGACTTTTAAGTCCAGTTGTAGATAGGTTCCAGGTTTTGGAAAGCACTTCAGTACTTTTATGTGGCCTCGGTAAAGCTGCAAGACAGAACAAGACATGTGCATCAGGATTGACAGCTGTCCCTTTCAGTTTAGGAAATCCATTAACAGACATTGTGTGGCTTACTGGGGACAAGCAGTTTTCCACAACCTTAGCAGTCCTATCACAGACTGGTAAGTGCCTGAACAGGCCAAAAGAAACCTCCTGGCACCAGGTCAGATAGAATGATACCTTATACTTAGCCTGAAAGTAGTCTGCTTGATTAACAGTTTTTCTTAATGCACTATCCATTTGCAGTAATCCACTTTGCAAAACACGGCCTCTCCAAGCACCCAAGCACAGCAGCAATGTAAGTAAAAACATTCTGCACCATGAAGCAATAAAGCATGGCATACTATTTCCTGGTTCAGAAGCCAGGTACCAAGCCTATGATTTTTCAACAGTCAGATTTTGATTTCTAGCAGGATACTAGGACTGAGGAACTTAGCACATGACACATCATTCTGCGCTCAGGTACCTGGACATACCTGAGGTTAGGGCTGGAAAAATTAAGGAGAAGCAAGCAGTAAACAAAGTATTAAGTGTATCCTCTGGAAACAATGTCTTTGTTTCTCTTCTTCCTCAAGACATCCAGAGGTGATGGATAGTAAGACAACTTGGAATGCAGGGGAACATTATTAGGACTTAGGATCAAAGTACCAAGGAAATAAACAAGAGTACATGCAGCCAAGACTAAACATCAGGAAAAAAGGAACTAGAGAGAACACCTCCCAGACACAAGCTCAACCTGGGGACTGTCTAATACTAAAGGCACACTTCTGCCAGTAGTGGGATGTTACAGTGAGTTTAAAGTATCCTTTAGCAAGAACCCAACATAGAGCAACAATTAAAATAAGTGCTCTCAATACAGGCTGTCTCTCAGAAGCCATCCAGAAAGACTGGATTAATACTTCTAATAGTCCTATGTCTAGATCTCCTTTCAAGAGCTGTTTTGAAAGAGAAAAGCACAATCCAGGTTTTATAACTCAAGTACTATCAGCAGTCTGCTTCAACAAGCTATATAATGCTAGTTCTCCTAGAGTCAAATGACGAAACTATGGTCTGAATTTCTAGACACAGATACTGACTTGTCTAACTGTCAATGTTTTGTACATTATTTTCCTAACAGAAGCAGCATCTTATGATGGGAAGCTCTCCCAGTATTTACAGGAAATTGTTTCTCTCAAATACTGGCAACCATCCTACAAAGCTTATAAGAATGAATTCAAAGTTGAAAATAACTGTGATGCCAAAATGTTTTTAATGAACAGCTGAAAAAAAAAAGTGCAATCAGATGTTTAGTTCCGTAGGAACTAAATACGATTCTGTGAAATGATAACATGCTTTTGGGTGATAAGGACAATTCAGGGTTTCTGCTTTTTACTTGATAAGGAAGAAAAGCTATCTGACATTTATCACGTCTTGAACACAATTTACATCTTATTTGCCTGTGCATATCAAACATGAGGCAAAAAGCACCAAATGTACTAGCACTGTAAGAACAGGAGGAAAGCACTGGGGCTACATGAGCACCATACAGCAGAGCATGGTAAAAATTACATTCAGCAGCTGAGATTGCTGTCTACCAGCCTTCAAGCTTGCGCTTCGCAGTATTATTGAGGGTTAGGTGGGCAAGATCACTGTCCTCAAAATGAGAGGCCTCTAGCCTCAGCATCCTGAACACTCTCCTGCAAAACTGCAGGTACAGGGTGGAAACCAAGTTATTCTTTTTCAGTCATGAACGAACTGAACAACATACATTAAGATAAAGTTCAAAGAAATATCTGCACTTTGAGACCACTGCACCTGTGAAATTTTTCATTCACTCCGCATTACTGTAGAGCTGCACACAACAGAAAATAAAATAGAACAGAACAGAACAGAACAGAATAGAATAGAATCATTAAGGTTGGAAGAGACCTCAAGGATCATCCAGTCCAACCGCCCCCCCATCACCTATTAATCACTAAACCATGTCCTTCAGCACCGCGTCTTACCTTTCCTTAAATACCCGCAGGGACGGTGACTCCACCATCTCCCTGGGCAACCTGTTCCAGTGCCCGACCACCCTTTCAGTGAAGAAATTCCCCCTCATCTCCAACCTGAACCTCCCCTGGCGCAACCTGCAGCCGTTCCCCCTAGTCCTGTCACTAGTTATCTGCGAGAAGAGGCCGACCCCGAGCTCACCACAACTCCCTTTCAGGTAGCTGTAGAGGGCAATAAGGTCTCCCCTGAGCCTCCTCTTAATAAAAACTTTTCTTCCTGAAATGCTAAGTTATTCTCTTTTTCTCCCTCTCTCAAGTTCCCAAATATATGTTCCCTCAACATTCATGCTATCTCTATCAGTATCTCCCCATGTGGAGCTTTTTTAACAACCAAAAATATAAATAAATCAATGTCATCACTATTTATTTACCTTTACAAAGCATTTGTTTACTGTGTGGGTCTGTCTGAAATTTAATCTCTATATCCTAACAGCTCCCTAAAGACTACCAAAGTAAATTGCTAGTTACAGCAAATAATCTTTTATCTTTAACAATCTGAAAAAGATCTCTATATTCAACATTTTAGTAGCTAGCAGCCCTCTCTGTTACTCAGTGCTCCTAGCAATCTACCCAACAGGCACAACAGACAAAGAGAGGCAGAAATAAACATCACCTAGAATTCACTATGCAGATTGAAAAGAAGTGGTTGCAAACTCTTTGCTTTCATTTCTTGATCCCGTGTTAGGGCAGCACTGCCACTGAAGAAAACACTTCCAGTCCTCCCACATACTGTAGGAATGTATCCGTAAGAAAGAACCTGGACAAGGGATTTACCTCTATTAACACCCAATGCTAGTGTTAAATTGCAGCAGTCTATTCATCCAGCTTAGGAGTGGTATTATAAACCAAGTGATAATGGGTAGCTCTTTCTGCTTTTCCAGCTGCAGCTTAAGGGTACGTGAAGTTATGACCTTAGAAACGCAGTTTTTAGGACATTCCTTATACTGTTTCTAGACTGCTAATAAAGGGGTAGGTGCCCAATTCAGAGCTTCATGACATGAACTAGAGAAAACACACACACAAAGCAAATGCTTTTTATAAACTCTGAAAAGACCAAAAGCATTCTTATCTGACTTTATGCAACCGATGCCAGTCAAATACTCAAAAAAAACCCCAAATCCAAACCAGCTCTTGCAGCTTGTCCTGATCTCACCTTCCTCCTCTGTTTTGCCACAAAGGTCCCACAGCCTCACAGTCAATACAAAGAAAGAGGCTGCCCAGTATTGAAACGCTGCTAGCAATGGATGCAGATAGTATTCTTTACTCTGAAGAGACTGTGCTACTCAGAAAGGAGCACATCCTTATAAGCCCAAGGACAGAAGCCATTTCCCTTTCCTCTTTATTCATAAACCCTATGCACTCTTCCAGATGGTTTCACTGATGAGCAAAGTTTATTACTCTCTATTCCTGCCAACAGCCTTGCTGACCTCTGTCCTTACATGAAAATCTGTAACAAAGCTCCCTTTGTTCTTGTGATGGATGCCACTGCTTTCCAGAGTTTACTCTGACCATCATAGACATCAACATTTGACCATAAGATAGGTATTGGACAGATGTAATCCACTCAGAAGATTCTCACCAAAAAAACCACACGCAAATCCCAGTACTGTATTTACAAAAAAAATTAGAGAAAGACTAGCAATTTTATCAAATGACAGAGCAACCTGTCACTCATAAGTAAATTTTACTGTAAATCACAGATCAGTGTGAACAGTACTGTTTACATTCCATTTATACGCCTGGGTTATTTCTGCATCTTTGTTAGTTCTGCAGCAGCTCTCTCTGCTGTGTGGGGAAAAAAAAAACAAACACAAACAACAAAACCAACCACAACACAAAACTCCCCCAACTTTCTGGAAGCCTTCTGGGAAAAGTTAGAAATCTAAAATGCCCCAGAAGCTAAGCAAAAGACACAATATATCAATCTCTCTCTACATCAAAACGTTTTAGTTTAGCATTTCATTGTGAATTTGATAATTTTCTTTTCTTTATGACTCCAGACTTTCCCCCATGGTAAACTTAGAAGTATATACAGTATCCTAAGATTTCTGACTAGAGAGTATTGTAGAGAACATCAGTAGGATTCATAGCCTTTATCTACATCCCTCTTTAAGAAATATTTCTTTGTTCAAACTAATGGCTGCTGTGCAGCTCATTTTCAATTTTAGATGCAAGCTATAGGATAAGTAACCCAGAAAAACCTGCCTTTGGGATCAACTACATAATCTTTTTCAGCTGTTGAACTTTTCTAGACAGCAAACTGCTTAACTCGTAGTAACCACACACACAAAAAAGACAAGGTGCTGGGTTCGTTCTGCTCCATTACATTAGACTTTTCACCCAGCTCCTCATACATCTCATCTTGCCCCAGGGCAGTCTATGGAAAGCAGTTGAAGCAGTTCCTTCTTCAAGCACCTGTCTTGGCGTTGTGACAAAATTATGAGCTCAAATTCCTTGTGTAGTCAAAGGAGACATAAGCACAGATAGGCAATGTTTGTCTGCAGTGGCTGTCTATGTGAATAATTCCAGATCTGTTTATTCCAGGCCATCTTTTATTGAGTTTATGTGGCAAGGTTTGGGTAGCGGGGAGCTACAGTAATAGCTTCTGTGAGAAGATGCCAGAAGCTTCCCCTATGTCCAACAGAGCCACTGCCAAGGCAGACCTGCTGCTGGCAAGACTGAGCCCATCTGCCATGGTAGTAGCACCTCTGGTGTAACACAGTTAAGAGGGAAAACTACTGCACAACAGTAATCAAGAGAGAGGAGTGAAAGAACAACCCTGCAGACACCAAGGGCAGTGAAGAAGGATGGGAGGAGGTGCTTCAGCCACTGGAGCAGCGATTCCGCTGCAGCCCTGGCAAAGACTATGGTGAGGCAGGCTGTCCCCCTGCAGCCCATGGAGGTTAACAGTGGAGCAGATATCCACCTGCGGCCTGTCAAGGACCCCACACCAGAGCAGGTGGATGCCCAAAGGAGGCTGTGACCCCATGGGAAGCTTGTTCTGAAGCAGGCTCCAGACAGGACCTGTGGTCCCATGGAGAGAGAAGCCCAGGCTGGAGCAGGTTTTCTGGCAGGACTTGTGACCACATGGGGAACCCAGGCTGGAGCAGTCTGGTCCTGAAGGACGGCACCCTGTGGAACAGACCCACACTGGAGCAGTTAATGAAGAAGTCCACATCAGAGAAGTCTGTGACAGACTGTCTCCCATGGGTAGGACCCCAGGCTGGAGGAGGGGAAGAATGTGAGGAGGAGGGAGCGGGAGAGAAAACCTGTGATGAATTGACCACAACCTCCATTTCCCACCCCTCTGTGCTGTTTAGGGGGAGGGGGTAAAGAAATTGGGATTGAAGAAAGGAGGGGTGGGGGAGAAGGTGTTTTAAGATTTGGTCTTATTTCTCATTATCCTACTTGGACTTTTGACTGGGAATGAATTAAATTAGTTTAATTCAAGTCGAGTCTATTTTGACTGTGATCATAATTACTGAGTGATGTCCCTGTCCTTATCTCAACCCACGAGCCTTTCGCTATATTTTCTCTCCCCTGTCCAGCTGAGGAGGAGACTGATAGAGCTGCTTAGCAGGCTCCTGGTATCCAGTCAAAGTTAACTCACCACAACATGATAACCTTTCTCCTCAGGGCTTCATTTTAGTTTCCATAGTTTCTAATTTTTATGTCCTGTGCAAAAGAACTGCACTCCAGAATTTCCTTCATGTCTTCTAATTCAGTAACAGGCTACAGAAGTAATCAGTTCACTTTTCTTTCTAATGGATTTCATAGTGTCTCTGTCTCTGTAGTTGTCAATTCTCAACTTCTGATTTATTTTTTTCTTTGAACTTAGGAAAGTATCTCATTTTCCTGGTGCTTTTGCCTGGCTAGTTATCACCCACTTTCACTCTGTTCCATCAGAAGTTCCCACAATCCCATCACACTCTTACCTTTCTCAAGTAAACAAGACCCAGCTCTCCCAAATACTCCTATTACCATAGCTCCTTGTGCTCCAACTGATACTCACGGTAACATCTGAAAGCAAAAGCAGCAACACAGATGCATGTCAGCCAGTACCTGTGACATATCCACACAGCTCAGCAGTTTTCAGTTGTTCATCTACCATCTTAGTAGCAAGAATATCCATTTGAGTTCAAACTCCATTAGATACTTTGAGAAAGAGGGCAAGCTACTGCAAGTGTAGCCAGTCTGTATGGTCATTTTAAGTGACTAACTCCTCCCGAGGTGGACTGCTATCACCAGTATCTTTACAGGACTGAACACACCATCACACTTGCTTTTAATGAAGGCGCACCTCTATCCAATTCAGATAGTCTAGTTTTCTTTCAGGTACATTCTAGTTGAAGACAAGATCTCATGAATTAGTGCATGGAAGTGGAAGAGAAGCAGTCCAGTCAGACAAAACCAATAGCAAGTTATGTATTGCAGACAGTTTCACAAAAGAACCCTGCAAAGTTTACAATGCATTCAGCACACATAAATCTAGGATGCCATAGAGCCAGTTTCCTCCTCAGCAGTACCTCTTTTTATACCTTAAATAATGCACTGAGGCAACCAGAAAGCAAGGAATGTAACCACTGTTAAACTGCAGATCCTTTTAAGACTGTTTTAGACCTTGAGACATGTAAGTTCGCATGCCTGCCTGTGAGCATTCCCACATGCACAGGGTGCTTGTCTCCAGTAGCAAATGAAAAACTGAAAATATCCGAGGCAGAAGAGAGTTAGAGCCTGAGACACTGGATTTATCACCACTTGTGCATGTTTTGAACTCTCAACTCTTCTTCGAGCACATTGGTATGCTAATAACAGTAATAATAGCCAGTGGGAAAATACAGAATATTCAAACGAAATGTAAAAGTATATTTAAAGGAGACTTTGAATGAACAACGACGTTGTGACTTGTGAGATATCCATCACTGTTCCAGCACGCTACCCCTTTCTTAAGGGCTGCTCCCACTTCAACACCATCCAGGTCACCTTCAAAAGTCAAAGGAAGCTTTCTAGCAGCTTCTCTATAGCAATGGAGATCTGCCACTGGACTTTTGGAAGTCTATGGGAACAGTTTTCCCCATATTCAAACAAAATCGTCGCAGGGAATCCAGTAAGTTGGAGCAAGACAGCTTTTTCTTTCCTGAAGCTCAGAATCAGTTTCACATCTCAGAGATATCTCCCAGAGGTGTTTCTTCAAACTCAGCCTGCTAACTGCATTTTCCATCAAGACCTCTGGACAACCCTGAAGAATACAGATACCCATGTCTCAGCTTCTGCTCTCCTGAGGCTACGTGATAGCTCTCCCATTTTGATGTCACTGGTCCTATGATAATGTGGCCACAAGAATGCTGAACATAATAATCTACAAGTGTCGCAATTCAGCCCACCAAAGTATTTTTATTACACTTTGAAATCTGTTCCTTCAGCAATAGCCTTGAAAAGGACAAGCTTAATTGTGTTGGGAGGTAGCAAAAGCAAGGAAAAAACCTGGAAAGCCATGAGAACAATCCAGGAAGCTCCAGTGTGACTTGTCAACTGAGCAGAGAGCAGTGCAAAGTTTTTGAACACAAGGAGCAACAAAATCAAGACAGCAAAAGCTGGGCAAAGCAAGATAAAGACATAAACCACAAATGTTTTGCAGGAAATTACCTCTTAATGTCATAATATGGACTGCTGGGACAAGGAGGCTGAAACACTCCAAAAAGGTACCATATGGGCCCCCAACATGGCTGGAAATTCATTTTTACTACCAAACATAACTGTCAGGAACATTGAATTTCAAGCACCTGTGAAGTAGTGGTCTACATAACAGAACAGTCAAGTGTGTTGATAAGCAGTGATTCTCCAGGTACACTGTGTCTATAACTCAAGAACAATTAGGATATCAAGCCAAAATGTTCTTACTGATGACTTATGCTGTGTGGCATAATTGCTGAAGCTTACTTGAAAATTAAATTTACATTAACAGTACGGCATTGTTCACACATTAAGGAAAGGCCTCATACTGAAGAAGCTTCACGGCTAGAGTGCAGCTGGTATGCAAGGAATTCATTCCACGGTCAACATAACCTGCAACCTTAGATGTTGGCAAGCACTAGGGGAGCTTGGTGTGCTGCCGACACTGAGTAGGACAGCATGGAGCATGGAGCGGAGTGAAGACGCTGCAGCCAGGCTCTGTGGTACCACTGCAGAGATGGGAAACTGATGGTACTATGGAGTTGGTAAGCTGCATACTTGACACCCTGGGCCAACAGTACATCATATTTTGACAAAATGCTGTCCTTTGTGAGAATTTTGCTCATTATAATGGCATTACAATAGCAAAACACACCTCCATCCCAAAGGCTACCTGTCTCCGAAGCCTGGCAACTCCTCCTTGAGTTTGCACTCCGAATTTTCTTGAACTGTATCTTTAAAAGCGAAGCAAGAGAAATTTACACCAATCATAACAAACGGTATGTGTGATTAGAGTCACTTGAGCTCCACCTGTAAATAAGAAATAGTATAAATACGGCTTGAGAGAGGGGGGAGTTAGGGAAGAAATCATTGTGGACAAGTCAGGGAGGACACCATCACAGACAAGCATCATGAATTACGTGGGATCAGTCGACAGGCTGCATCTCTGTTTCCCCTCCACCCCCCTACCCACCCCCCTCCTAGGGACACCTTTGGGTAAGATCCGGACTATACCAAGTGCCACCTTGGGAAAATTTAGAAATCACTATAGAGTTTCCTAATTTCACGTGCTATATTATTTGTAGCATCACTATTTGCACGTGCCTTTCGCAGACAGCCTACCATCACCGGCAATTTGTGAGAACCTGTACCTCTGTTGCTTTAATAAACTGCACTATCCATGCACCCAGCCGCAATCGTTTCTCACTGAGCGCCGCCAAACTCTTTAACTCTGGCCATGTGAGCCCATAGATCGCAACTGGACAGGGGGTGCAGTGCACTATTAGTGTGACCGTAATCGTGATAGTTCAATACAGTGAATGCGACCGGGCTGACAGTGCTAACTGGGCATAACTCAGACTTTAGAGCTGCCCCCAGCTGCCCCCAGCTCCTCTGGCATCTGAGGATAAGCTGGAACACAAGGGGGTTTATTTTCTGCCAGACTACTTCACCTATTACGGTGACACCCTGTTTCTCATAACAGGTCAAAACCTCTCAGAATGAGCAGTTCAAAGTCACTTTCATGTCTGCGAAGGCCATCTCTGCCACTTTAGCTAGACTGACTAAGACAGCATGGCACAATTTTCTAGCATAAACAAACCCTAAGCAATAATTCCAAAGACGCTGGCTAATAAATAACAATGTCAGTACACAGACATTCAACAACAGGCATCCCAACTGCATTAAAAAGTGTCTAAGTATTTTCAGCTATTGCTCTCTACAGAAATCATAAAATCTTCAGTGGTTATTCTAGGCCTCTACAGAGATGCAATAAACTTTAGCCTGCATTTCTTCTCCAAATTGATCTTCAAACAATCAAAAATAAGCAATAATTTTTGTATCTCTTTGCTGGACAATCTGCCTTGATTTGAAAATCCCTAGACGCAATAAAAGACTTCTAAAACTAGTGATGGTGCCTTGAAAAGAAAGCTCGCCTACAGCCTTGCACAATGAAGAATCATTTTCTGTCTTCCCTCCTGATGCAGACTACCAGACTTTGCTACTCCTCTCTCTGTCACTATTAAATTTGAGGAAAGAAACCAAAAGGGTAAAACAGCAGAAAACAAACACATGTGGGGACGAACACATGTGACTTTTGCATGTGTGGGGAGGAAGCATGTTAAGATGATCATGGCGAAAAAAATCAAGGTTGAAAAAACAAACTGTCAAGACAGAGGTGCAAGCGTATGCCTAAGTGACTGAAGTTCTCACCATCACTTCTGACCATGTGCATCTAAAACAACTCCAAATTACTGTTACTTCTCTACTTAGAGTGCCCGAAGGGAGCATCTCCAAGACAAGGGTAAAATGCCTGCTACAGCATCATACAGAGTTATTCAGGTGAAGAGAGACTGCTGGAGGCCCCTGGTCAAAGCAGGCCAATTTAGAGCACCCTATCCAGTGCCTTCTCTGCCTATGTTTTGAGTATCTCCAAAGTTGTAAATTCCACGTCTCCAGATCTTTGCTCCAGTGCTTGACCACTTCCGGGATGAAAAAACTGTAACTAATATCTGACCAGAAACTCATCTGCTCCGTGTTGAGTCCCATCCCCAGCCTCTTGCCCTACCAGCATTCCAGAGTCTGGCTCTACCTTTCCTGCATCCTCCCATGAGAGAAGGGTAGACAGCATTGAGACCTCCACTAAGCCATCTCTTCACCAGGCTGTGCAGCCCTAGTTCTCTCCACCTCTCCTCACAGGTCACATGCTCCAGCCTCTACATAATTTTGGTGTTCTCAAGCGAGCTCACTCCACTAAGTCAGTATCTGCCTTTTCAGCAGAGCTGCTACTCACCCACTAGCCTCCTGACTGACCTTTTGTACCCCGTTATTCTGCCCCAGTGCAAGACTTTGCATTTGCCTTTGTTGAATGGCACAGGTCTCCAATTCTCCAGCCTGTCATGGTCCCTCTGCATAGCACACCTGTCCCTGGCACACTGACTGCTCCTCACAGCATGCTGTAATCTGTGAAGTAGCTGGAGTGCCACTATTCCACCAGAGAGATATGTTGTTCAGTAACAGGAGGGGGTTTTTTTCAAGTTGGTAAGGTGGCACCATCCTAGTCACCATCGTCGTATCATTTTTACCATATTTACCACTTCCACAGCTCTTCTCTAATCCCTCATATACTGTGTGCTTTTTTAAGAAAAAAAGCAGTCAAATGCAACAAATTGTTTATTTTTCCTCAGTGTTCAAATTCTCCATTATTAGTACTTTCTATATCTCACTGCAAAAAAGCAGGATCAGTAAGATTTATGTTCCATTCTCCCCTTCCCATCCTCTGCCCCAAACCAATCAAAAAAAATTTAAAAAAAAAAAATAAATCCATTTTCCAGACTAGGAGCTAGCCAACACACTATGAATCTACTGACTAGCTAAACATTTTCTTCCGGGAGCTTCAGTGAGGGTTTCAGAATGTAACTCATTTAATCACTAAAGTCAGGGTCATTCAAGATGACTAAATCCTCCCATCCTTAGACTAATTTAAAATTAAAAAGAGAAAAATAAATCCATTTAACATTTCAGTAATCCAAAAGTCTTGCAGATTATTGGTTCAAACGAGTATTTATAGATACACTTCTATGGCTTAGCATCACAGATGACCAACCAAAATACTGCAGAGTCAGCAAGTGAAAGACCCTACAGGTACAAGAGATTGCCAATGTTTTAAAAATAAAATTAAGTTTTAATGAAGAAAGGAGTACTTTTCTCGGTCTGTCTCCCTAACTTTTTCAGTCCAACTCAACAGACGTCTATGAAGAACAACATCAAATATATCCTGAATCCCACTCTCTTGAAATATGCCACTGCAACACCTACCACAGTTTGCTGTTTTACTTCTTCACAAGTACCATCACAGATTTCTTAACTTTCAACACACTTCTCATATCAGCAGCTAAAAGCCTTCTCTCCTAAGCCTCCAAAAATCATAAGGAATTTCTCAAACTGCTCAGAAGTCTAACCTGTATCCAACCTTCAAAATAATCTGCAAAAGCAATTTTCAGATCATATTGTAAACACTTTATATAATTTTGCTTGAAAACACACATGAACTACAAAGATCATAGACTACGGGGTTTCTGAGCCAAAAGATTCAATAACCTACTACCAAATCTGCACAAAAGTTCTTTCCAAAAGCTACTGCTTACTCCTGCTTGGCTTGCTGCCAGATCAACTAACAAACAGGAAAAACATGATGCTATGCAGAAGATCTATATAGAAAGCCTGCACACATTAAAAATAGACAGATAAACAGATTTTCAAGAGGAATAAAAATAATTTTAAAATGTCGACCTATAGGCAGGGGAAAAAAATGCACCACGCTTCAGATCCTGCAAACATTTGCACATGCTCTTAACGAAAGCAGAAGTATTCATGTGCCTAAAAACCAAATCTTCACAGAGCAAGAACATAAGCAGATAGTAAATGTAAATCTCTAACATTTTCACTTTGAAACATGAACACATGCCAGGTGCAAACCAGCAAAATACAAGGAGGGGATAAATTTCAGCTGCGCTGAAAAAACATGCAGCACATGTTTTCAAACTGAATGTTGCACTTTCTTGGTGCAGGTTCAATCATACAGCACTCGTGCTGTTCCAGGTATTCTCCAACAGACCCAACTGTTCTGTATACACAGTTAATGTTACTAGCCACACTTTGTCATTTAATAGTCACTCCCCCGGCTCTCATACAAATAGAAGCCATCAGAACAAACACTGTATGTATCGCTTATAGCAATTCTAAAATTATTTAAGGGTAGCCTTCCTAACAGCCAATTTTCCAGGTATGCAGATTATGAGGTTATTTTAATAAGATTCACAGAATTCATACTTTATGTCTCAATATACAGACTGGCAGAAAATATATAACATAATTAACAACGAATCCCTGCCCTCCTTTCAAAAAAATGTGCCCTGGTGCACAGATCACTATTATTACAGGAAAAAGTGCAATCCCTTTTTCAAAAGGGATATCGAAAACAGCCATAAACACCCTTTAAAAGTGTGAGTAATGTTCTTTTTTAAACCGGCTACATACCCTTGTGCTACAGTTATAATTAATTCTACAGAAGAACAGAAATTCAATGAAAGACTTGGGTAGGGTTTTCGGATTATTTTTTTTCTCAATTAAAGTGATGGAGTATGTCTTGTTTTGAGATTATCCTCTCTCATTTGGAATTGTCCCAGAAGCTGGTGACCAAACCCAGATGCTTAGAGTTGCAAGCTCTGAAATACTAGGATGTTTTGTTGAAGCCTGGTTATTCTGACTGCCCGCGTCCAAGAAAATCGCACTAGCTGCTGGACAGTGCGGCAAACAACACAGGTTATCTATGTGGGTACAGAGCCCCAGTGATTATGAGTGAAATTAGAGAAAAATCATGACACACTTTACCACCAACAGACTGATCACAGATGTCACTGTTTCGTTCTTTATGGCTGCAAAGGGCTTGCATGAGAAGGAGGATGCAGAGGCTCAGCCTACGTGCAATGCCAATGGTAACAGGAAGAGCAACCCAGGAGCTTAGAGCTGGGATGCCTGACTCTCTCCACTGAGAAAGATCTAGCGAAGAGAGTTTTAAGAATGAACATTTGGAGCATGTGTGCGCATTTCAGAAGCTCAGAAAACAAAAACATTGTACACTGTGCTTGCTTAAAATACTTCTGAAAATACTTATGACTTACTATTTAAAAACCACTTCCTGCATATTTCCCTATATACAGCAAAGCATGCATTCTTTGCTTTACATTATATATCCAGTAATTTCCAGAAGGAAGCTTTATTTTAAGCCATAAGAGCACAACAACACTATTTTTCCTCTCAATAACGGAGAATCTTTTCCTCATTCAGGGAATTCTACCAAACAAGCATTTACGGCACTTCACATACACAAAGTAGAAAAAAATAGTTCGGAACAAGAACGCAACCAGAAAGTGCTAAAAAAACCAGCACCAAAGTAAAAAAAAAACAATCACCATGCAACAAAACAAACAAAACCCAGAAAAACAAAGGTGAGAGAAAGCAGCACCATCATATTAGAATATTCATGCAAAGGGAGCTCCCACTGCAAACTTTGTAAGATGCTCTCCGACATTTTGGTACTCTACCTTCTTGTCATGCCACCCACACCTTGCATCACATTAACACTGACAACTCTTATGTTTAGATGACACATCTCCATCTGAACTTCTGATATGAAGCAGATGCCATATGAGAGACCACTTAAAATACCTGAGGTGCAAGAACTAAGTAGAAAAGCTGCCATGCTTTGAAAAAGATTTGATGTCTGTCTCAGGAGAAAAACATGGGTCAAAAGACTGTGTGCACATGTGGATTTCATTTTCTCAAGATAATTTGTAGGTGAAAAAGACGGCTGTATAAGCAGCAAAACTAGAAAGGTAATGGGAAAACAGACAACTTTATTTTTTAACTGAGCGTAGCGTTTCCAAGGATTTACAATGTTCACAGTCATGTTTATTAATATTCTTGAAAGCAGTCTCATTTTTTTATGACAAGGCCAACATACTTCTCAAATTATGTTGAGAAGAGTGTTGACTTTTCAGTCTCTACATAGATCTGAAAGCATGGGTAAACAAGTGAGAGTATAAAGCAGTGACAGTACAAAATCTACCCTGCTGCCTAACTACTTTTTCTGTAATAATGTCATTTTGGAAAGAAATAGCTCAATACTCAACCAGTACATGTAATGTGCCTGGGATGCCAACTTCAGATGGATATGAAAGTACAAATGTTGTAGCATTGTAATTAAATACAGAAAAATCATGCAGACGTAAGACGGAACTGATAGGACATGAACCAAATTAATACACATATGCATATATACCTATAAATTTTCATTATGTTCCTTTTCTTTGAAATATAACTGTACTGTACATTGAATCATCGATTATCTATTATTAGTTACTTTAACTGAGATAAGCCCATCAGTTTCAAAACCAAACACTTCAACCAAATTCAAATAAAGTTGCTGCAATACTAGTTTCCAGTTTGGGTTTTGTTTGTTTGCTCTTAATTGATCAAAATCAATCCCAACTCTAGAAAACCATCCATATATTGAATGTGCTTCAGTTGTTCTTACGAAGGAGTTAGCTTTCCTTCTTGCTTTATTTTATACAGTTGTAAAGCTGTGAAGGCATCACACTGACAAAAATCAGAAAACTCACATCTATCTCCAGGCATGCCAGAATTAAGTATGACATTCACTGTAAAGCCACAGTAACTGCTTTCGAGTTTAAGAACAAAACCACGTGTAGCATAGATGGTATAACTATGCACAACTGCTAAAGGCACAAAAGCTTACATGTGCCAATACGAACATACAACGAGTTTCAATACTTACATTACAACTGCTTAGCACATACAGTGTTAGGCAGAAATCACTATGAATTCAAAGAGCTTTCCACTGCACTTAATCAACACACCGGTACTATGTTTTCAAGCAAGTCCATCCCCTCACATTCCACAGTTAGGCATATGTTTCAAAACTTGAACTGATCTTTTCATCAGCAGTTTCATCTTCTGCAAACTTAAAGACTTAGCAGATCCCTACGTAACTTAGCCTCATGCGCATCTTAAACAGTAATTTTAAAGTTATTCTAACTAAAGACTTTGCAACATAATGAGGGGAAGCATTATTAATTAAATTTAGCTAAGTTTACCAGACAATATCCAAAAAGTTGATATGCGTAACAAAGGAAAAGCTGCTTTCACCAGCTATAGACGTCACACAAGTATCCTAAGTACACTTCAACTTTCAAAAGCCACCTTTCCTTTCCAAATGCTGCAAAACCTGAGAATATTAATATCGACTGTAACAAAAATGTTAAGCTGAAAAGGTCTTAAGACGTTCCACTACAGAAACATTTCTTTCTTCCTAGCTGACAACCTTGTCTCTAGGTGGGCTTCACTTTTTCACTAACAAGATGCATGTACCCTAGTGGAGGCAAAGTACTTTATGGAAGATCAACTGTCTCTTAAGATCAGTATCAATTTTCTGAATGAAACAAAGAATCAGCTCTTCAGTGCAGCATTTTCTAGTCCAATATTCTTTCACTATTTTGACAGCCACGAATAGAGACTTTCTCTTCTATTCACATACACTGTTTGGGAGAAAAATACAAAAAAAAAAAAAAAAAAAACCCAACCAAAAAGAAGAACCAGCCATCACTGGCTGGTTTTTCTGCTTTTGGGAAAGAAATAGTAAATACTCTCTTCATCTTGCTTGTAAATTTCAGTAACTCCTAATGTTTGAAGACCAGACTGCAATACAGTTTATATCATACATCAATAGATTAGGACCACCAACAGAAGACTACTGCTTACAACAGCATGACTAAGAGGATGGTCAGCAAAACAATCCAAGTTCGGCCCTGATGCCTGAGTTTGGTGCACCATTTTTGCCGCTGGTGGCAAATATTTGAATAAAACAGGTAGACTTTCCAAAGTCAGAGTAACGGTCCTGCCCTTCGGAGAAAAAAGAAATTCAGTTCTCATCCCCCATCTAGTAATTTCCCAGATTTGTCTGTAAATTATGACATTATCTCAAAATTAGAAGACACATCAGAGATTATACTACATTGACACCATGCTATGTACTTCAGAGATCATGACTGACAACAAACATTCACCTGCTACTGCAACTTAAGTATATTGTAAAACTTCATCATTTAACTTGGGCACCTGCAAAAGCCCTTTTGAGTAAACAGGTTCTGACTATTCCAGTTACCATTAAGCACAGGACTTTTAAGCATAGGCTCTGTGCTAGTGAATATCAAAACTTCAGGACAAGTCCCATATGCCCCTTCCCTTTTTGGAGAAGAAAAAGCTCACCATTCCCTAATCCAACAGTAAAGTCTTCGTTTATTTGGCCAGTGATGAATTCATTAGTTCATAAGATAAGGGTTATAGTTCTTTTCTCCATCAAGATGTTCCAAATCATAGGAAACACCCAAAGCTTTTACTTCCCAATAGTAGCATATTAATCCAATAGACAAATTCACCTATCAAGAGCATGGGAAGGTTGAGAGATTTTGAGATCAGGCTTCAAGATAAGGTTTTCACCTACACCAAGAATGCCAAACAATTTTAAAACACAAAGTTGAAATACAGTTTCAATCAGGTAAAACCGCCATTTCCAGATCACTTATACTGGAAGAATATTTTTCTCCTATATGTTTTATTTAGAAGGCTCAAATAGCTAGACAGGAAAGACTTATCTCCAAGTGCTGCACAGACTCAGCACATAGGAAAAGCTGTTTTTGAGCTCTGTGATACATTTCAAAGGTAAAAATTCAAGTTCTTTCTCAACTTTCTGCATGGTAATCATTTAATATGCTGTCAACCACAAATTGCAAGAGGAACTTATCTATAAAACCTACTTCATTCCAGAGCAAGATTTCCATCAGTATAAACACCAGTACCGCACACCTCCGTAAATCATCCTGCTTAAGCACCACTAAAAATACATTCTAAGAAAAGACTGCTTGGATATACTGGGTATCTTATTTCTTCACCCTCCAGGCCCAAAGAATGATGTCTTGTTTTCTGCTGTTCTCCCATACCACTTCCTAACTGCTAGCTTCATACGTCCATAAACAGTTTCACTCTTGCTGTCATTCACAAACAGCAGCTCAGGAAAACACCTAAGGCCCCGGCCCCGAAACCAGACAGACACTACTTTCATCATGCGGTCTTGGAAGCAGCACTGGTGTTTAATAGTAAGCACATCAGCCCAGATGTTGGGACCTCAGTCCTGAACACACTGTAGCTCCAGGACAAGTGAACCACATGCCCCAAACCAGTTCCAAGGAGAGATCCTGCTGCTGGCTGGTTCTCAAGGGAACTCAAGAACACGTTTACAGGGCAGCTGCCGAGGGCACCCGCCCGGGATGCCCACAGGGGCTGCCTGACGTTCAGCGCACTTGGGGCTGCGTGCGGGAACCTGAGGTAAACTGCCGCTGTAAACCGCGCACTTCCACAGCGGCCAGCAGCCCCCTGCGAGGGGCAGTGTCTGATCCAGGGACACGGACGCACAGAAACACCTTTCAGGAGGCACAGCAGAAGTTCGAGAGCAGGCTGCAGGCCGGCCGCCGC
>VWZZ01006094.1:0-19640 GCA_013399095.1 Psophia crepitans
TGGAATATGGAGAAGGCTAAGGTGCTCAACAATTTCTTTGCCTGAGACTTTACCAGCAAGTGCTCAAGCCATGCTGCCCAGGTCACAGAAGTCAAAAGCAAGGACTGGGAAAATGAAGAACTGCCCACTGTAGGAGATGATCAGGTTTGAGACCATCTAAGGAACCTGAAGGTGTACAAGTCCATGGGACCTGATGAGATGCAGGTCCTGAGGAACTGGTGGATGAAGTGGTCAAGCCACTCTCCATCACATTTGATAAATCATGGAAGTCCGGTGAAGGCAGACTGGAAAAGGGGAAACCGAACCCCCATTTTTAAAAAGGAAGCCCTGGGGAAACTATAGACTGGTCAGTCCCACTTCTGTGCCAGGCAAGATCATGGAGGAGACACTCCCAGAAACTATGCTCAGGAACATGGAAGATAAGGAGGTGATTGGTGACAGCTGACATGGCTTCACTAAGGGCAAATTGTGCCCAAACAAATTTGGTGGCCTTCCATGATGAGCTTACACCATTGGTGGACAAGGGAAGAGTTACAGATGTCATCTACCTGGATTTGTGTAAAAGCATTTGATACTGCCCCACATGACATCCTAATTGGACACTCTAAATTGGAGAAACATGAGTTCAAAAGATGGACCACTCAGTGGATAAGGAACTGGGTGGATGGCTGCACTCAAAGAGTTGTAGTCAATGGCTGAATGTCCGAGTGGAGATCAGTGACAAATGGCGTTCCTCAGGGGTCGGTACTGGGACCGGTGCTGTTTAACATCTTTGTCAACAGCTTGGACAGTGGGATTGTGTGCACCCTCAGCAAGTTTGCTGATGACACCAAGCTGTGTGGTGCGGTCGATACACTGGAGGGAAGGGATGCCATCCAGAGGGACCTTGACAGGTTTGAGAGGTGGGCCTGTGCAAACCACATGAAATTCAACATGGCCAAGTGCAAGGTCCTGCATGTGGGTCAGAGCAATCCCAAGCACAGCTACAGGCTGGGTGGAGAATGGATTGAGAGCAGCCCTGAGGAGGAGGATTTAGGGGTATGGTGGGTGAGAAGCTCAATGTGACCCAGCAATACGCACCTGCAGCCCAGAAAGCCAATTGCAACCTCAGCTGCATCAAAAGAAGCATGACCAGCAGGTCAAGGGAATGGATTCTGGCCCTCTACTCTGCTCTTGCAAGACCCCACCTCGAGTACTGCGTCCAGCTCTGCGGTCCACATTACAAGATGGACATGGAGCTGTTGGAGCGAGTCCAGTAGAGGGCTATGAAGATGATCAGAGGGCTGGAGCCCCTCTGTGAGGACAGGCTGAGAGAGTTGGGATTGTTCAGCCTGGAGAAGAGAAGACTCTGGGGAAACCCTAGAGCAGCATTCCAGTACCTAAAGGGGACCTATAAGAAAGCTGGAGAGGGGCTGTTTACAAGGGCCTGGCGTGGTAAGACAAGGGGTAATGGCTTCAAGCTAAAGAAGGGTACATTTAGATTAAAGAAAGAAATCCTTTATTGTGAGAGTGGTGAAGTACTGGAACAGTTTTCCCAGAGAAGCTGTGGAGGCCCCATCCCTGGCAGTGTTAAAGGCCAGGTTGGATGGGGCTTTGGGCAATCTGGTCTACCTGTGGCAGGGGGGTTGGAACTAGATGGTTTTTAAGATCCCTTCTAACCCAAACCATTCTGTGATTCCATGATTCTCTCACACCCCTCCCTTTTTTTTTAGTGATATAAAGTTATTTCCAGCTCAGTAAAAAGTCTCATAAAACTGGTATCACAATCACGTATAGTTTACTGGGTAATATCACACTCCATTAATTAATGGAATTAGGTAGTTCTTCAAACAAATAGATTCCTAAGCATCACAAGAGAACCATTTTTTGTACCAATTCTGTTAGAACAGAGAACCAAATCATTATTACCCTGAAGTATAAATCATTCAACGGCTTCAGCTGTTTTTGTTCTGAAACATTGAAAGTATCACATCCCCTCTGAGCATGTAGCTCCTATTTCAAAACACCTGAAATATTAAGGTTACCTTGATCTATTCCTTCTGTTCTTTTCCTTTTTAGATTTATATGTGCATTTTGTTGCTCCTTTGCAGCTTCTGCAGGACAGTTGGGTCTTGGCAGCTGATTTCCTGGAGTGGGTCCTGGTCGGTTACTGAAATAGTTCTGTTTCAATGCCTTAATGATAATGGAAGAAAAACAACAAGTAATTAGTATAAAGTGTGAGAACACCATTTACAAAGAGGTTACAATGAAAGAAAGCACTTTCAGTTGGGACTTCAAAACTGATTGCACATATATTAGCAGGTGGCCTTGGGGCAGATCAAGATTGTGTTCTCTGACTACCCAGAGCTCTTTGATTTGTAAGCCAAGCCAGTTGTGTACTGCTATTTTTAACTAGTGCTCAGGCATCCTAATAAAACTCTAGACTACATTGCAGGCGGTCTGTACAAACAGCAAGTTTTTATCTCTGAAGAGCTTACATTCTGAATAGACAGATGAGACAAGATGATAAAGAAGAAAGCAATAAAAGAAGATTAAAAGAATCTTAAATCTGATCAGATCCAGGACCTGGACACCATCTGTTTTGCTAGCTTTTAAGTTAAGTCCTTCCCAAAAATTTCTTAACTGTGCTGTTTCTACACTGTAAACTGAGAAAACCAGTTTAAATTAGAGCAGAAGACAAACACAAGTGAGCAGGGGTTTTCATGTAGTGGAATTATACCTTATTGTAAGGTATATTATACCTTAACTGTGGTTAAGGAAAAGAAGCTAAGCTGTCTCTTAGGTAATAATTACTCTTGCTCATGTCAGTTACACAGTATTCAGAGGCAGCAATAAATCATGCTAATACAGCAAGCACAAGTTGTTTCCTGCCTTGAACCGTAGCATTGTTAAAAAAATACTAGAAAAATCATATATTCAAGTCACCATCCTACAATATGAGCTGCAAAATGAGCTCATACATAGTAGTATAGAGGTGTCCCAAGCATAGCAGAACTAATTATTTGGGAACTTTCAATGTAAGTCCTTAAAGGCTGTGACAAAAACATGAATGTGCTCTGAAAAAGTCTTCCAGTAAAAAACCAAACCAACTTCACACATACACTTAAATCCCCTGGATTGGGGTCTGCCTTGTCTAATGAGCAATGAGGGAGCCCTGGCCTTAAGCGGACACCTCTGTTTCTCACACACTTTCTGAACCATGTAAGGTGTCAGAGATACAGTTCTGAAACTGCCAACTGCCTTGTCTTCACAGCAGAAATCAATACTCTTAACTAGAACTTTTTAATTCAAAGCCTTCATTTCTCCCCATCAAGTAGTGGTGAAATTGAGATCAGTTTCACTCAAGTATAATGAAAAAGGATATTCAGAGCAGAATGCTGATGTAAATCACCACAGAATTTACTGTTAAAGAATAAGTTTAAATAAAATTGAAGATGGCACTGGATGAATTAAGAACGAAAACCTTTCAAAATCAAGGTGTAAGATATGTTAAATGTTAAGTTTCAAGCTTTAGGTGGCTGAATTTTGAATGTCAAATATAACAACTATCTGAAGGCCATGACTCATACATCTTTTAGTTGTCCACCTTTGCTCTACACTGAGAATGGAGGTGATCAGTCAGCATCATTCCATAGCTTTCAGTTCTTTCTGTAAAATACCGGAAATATGTTTCTAGTATTTCAGAGCCATATGGCATTTCATTTCAAACCTGGCTTACTGACTTCAAAGCACATTTATCTGATATTAACAGTAGGTTAGTGATCATGAGGACATAATGCAAACACACTATACCTGAGTAGCTGTAACCCTAGTGCAAGGATTAAATGTGAATAAGCCTTGCAGAAGATTGAGCAAATCATCACCAGCTGCACTGAAGATATGTTGAAGTGGCATTCCAGGAAAAGACTTAAATGTGACATAATCTGGAAGACTTGTCATCCCCTACAAAGACATAAATGGAAAGTATGTTTTTCAGTTAGAAAGAGTTCAGCTTTTCACAGAAAGGGAACTTCATATGGCTGTCTTTCAACAACAGCAAATTATCTTTCAAAACACTTTGCTAATACTTAGTCACTGAAATAAGTGTAGGAATAGTAGGTCATAAAGGCTTAATAACAGTTGCAGTTTCTTCACACTTTTCCAAGTGATTGGTCCTTCACTTGCTTTAGTGCTGACCAGGCCAAAGGGAAAAACTGCTAACAAAGAAAGGAAGTATGAAAGAACTTTAGAGTGGGTGTAGACAAGTGAAAAAAGTAGCTTCACCTTTTTCTGACATGGTGGGAGAGGCAAGGTTCACAGAAGAGCCAGTCTGCATTTTCTCCAAGTGAGAAAGTCTCCAAGAGACTGTCTTTCTCCTCAAAGTTAGCTGATCATCATGAGCATTGAGCCAGTTTCGAAATGCACAACTGATAAACTTTATATTTGGGGAGTGCAGTGAGGGAAGGAAAATATGTCAAGCAGTTAAATAGATGTGTACTTTTTTCCTGTAGTTATGAAATCAATCCCATTGTATTCAAATCTTATAATAGAAATTATCTTGTTACAGACAATTACCCAAACATAGTATCCTAAGTATTTTGAACCTCTGGTCATCACACTTCAGTACATTTATCCAAGCAAACTAAAATAGTAAGACTTAAGTGAAGTGTGCTCAGTTATAATCTTGACAGGAAAGGTTTCGATTCTTGAAATGTATGGGTTTACAAATTCGTTTGGGAATGCATCATCCCTGCCATGCTAGCAAGTCTCCTATTATTCCCTTTCCCCACCTATCTCTTAACTCTTCCTCTCCAAAGAAAGGAGGGATGTCATTGCAAAAAAAAAAAATAAAATCTTCATATGTTTCATTTAGAATCTCAGAACAAGAGAATTGTATGGGGCTAGTAGTGCCTTATATGGTATGTCTCCATATGGTGATCACATACTACAGCATTCAAGTCCCAGTCACAAAAGAAGTGGCATGGAGAAGGAGCACAGGTGCAATGTGATGACTGGTTATCAAGTCCAGAGACTGCTTCCACAACTCAACTACAAAAGATGATGGTGTGATCAGGGAATTCTGGATCTCCTGTGTCCATCAGCTGATCCAAGCTGTGCCCTGCTTTCTGTCAGTCTGCCTGATTACCACAGTTAGGTAGGTCATTGTGTGTCTTGACACTAAGTTTGGTCTGGTATTTGTGAATTACTGAATTCACTGTCATCTCAGAGGTAATTGTACTATTAGTATTTGTTACAGTACAGTTACTCTGAGATAAATTGGTTATCCCTGAAGCTGTTGGTCTGGTGTTTCTTGCTATATCTCAAAACAACACCTTATCCAGGCCAACTTAAGTCCCTACAAATTGTTCCTACTTCTGAAAATTACTAAAGCCTTTTATGTTAAAGCAGACTAGTTAATCAAGCATCTCATGAACATTAACCAACAACCATGATTTCATACCAACAGCCATGGGAAACAGGATATACACAGAAAGGAATCCAAGTTTCATTACTATTGCTCAGTGCTAACAACATTGCTATACTGCTCAGAGATTTAGCTAAGAGAAACAATAAATCTCAGCTGCTTATCCTCTGTATTGTGAGATCAGGCAGCTGCCTTCTGGCTATCTACTCAAGTATTCTGGTACACTCTTTATGTCAAAAGCTTAAATAGAGAGTATCAAGCAAAACTAATGTCAGTCTCTTGAACAAAAAGGACTCACAGGCCACTGTTCTTCTGTTGGAGTGCCCAGTGTTTCAAATATTCTTGTCAGCTGGTCAAGATCAGAATCTCCAGGCAAAAAAGGAACCTGAAAGAAGGCAACAGCATTTGATTGAATTAATTTCTGAACTTCAGCTCTAGAGAGGAGCTTTGAGCTATCCCTCATAACTGCAAGGCAAAACATCTTTGTATACCAGCTGCCCATAAAGAGGTACACTGAATATTTGAGACATTCCAGTAATGTCCAAATAGATTCTGAAGGTTTCTTGCAACCCAGGCTTGGTATCACTGACTTGATAGCAGAGAGCTAAACATAAGATTAAACCACCACCACATTAACATAAAATAAACAGAGGAGAGAAAAATTTTACATCTCAGCTGCCAGTTTAAAGCTGGTTGATCACCATGATCCTTCCATCATCTGCTCCCTGAACTTAAGATTTTACATATATTCAAAATATTTAAAGTTAATTGTAACTGGATTACACAAGCAGCAGTTAGACTGACAGAATGAGATCGAAGCATGAGGGAGAGTAGTGATCCACTAGGATAGAAACTGCCTAATCAGCATCACATCTCATTTAAAATAGGCAGAAAAAGAGAATATTTGTCCAGTTCAACTTGTAGCTTGTGCATCAGGCACAATGCAAGAAAAAGGACTTTGTGACCAAAGCAAAATCATGAAAATTAGAGGCAGTATTAACTAAGTAGGACAGAAAGACCATAATTAATGAACATCCCTAGTAGGCACTGTACTAAAATTTGCCATCATGAAAGCCACTTGAACATAAACTGCTTTTGTAAAGCTCCCAGAAGTTGCTTTGTCCCTCAATCCAGTACACTTCGCGTTAAGCGTATCCGTCCTTTTTCGTCCTATCACAGTAATAGATCTGACCCATAACACAGTTCCGGCTTTGTAAGAAACCAAAGAATAGACAGAATTCAATAATGTCTTATTTGTTTTTTGACTTTCCTTGAGTTTATCCAACTTCAGCAGGTCTAATGTATATTTATGTACACATCACTAATGCTGCTTAAACACCCACTGTGCATTTCCATTTCTGAACTGCCAACCAAATTGTACCAACACACCTGCTTGTGTGATAAACCAAGGCAAACAACTTCTTTCAAGGTGTTTTCAGACAGACCAGTTCCCCAATCTGGTTCACCACATGGCCACACAAACATTTAAAGTACAGTGCAAAAACCAAGGAGAAGCCACATACTTGTGGCAGATAAAGTATACTGCAGGCTGCTTCATGTTTTCACCTTTCTGTGCCCCTACCCTCCAAAAAGCCTGCTTAAGGACCATTACATCTGTGTACCATAGCCAGGAGTGGCATAGAATTAGCCTGATGATAACTTTCAGCTTCATTCCAGTACTGTCAACTAAACACCACTTAGAATATCAGTGGTCTGCTCATTACAAATAAATTCACAATTGAGGTAGTTATTTAATTATTGGGGAACAACATATAAGGTACAGAGTATGTGTGTATCTATGATGTCACATTTCTAGAAGGACAGGAAATGAAAACTCATAGAAGGCTGTATGAAGGGATAACTCCTCCAGTTCCAAGTGCTACCTTCTTGACCTTCCCCAAGGCAAGACTGAAACAGTTTGTTGCAATTTTTTTATTCAGAAGTTTTTAAAGATTTCCAATTATTGTGATGCTTATGGAACCTTAGTTATTCCAAAACCTCACTTTCCCTACAGTTAACAAGACTTCAGAAGTTTTCCCCCTTCCTCCTTTCCTAAATAGCCTAACTGCCTTCACCGGCTGCTGTTAGGAGCAGAAAGGAAGCCCACATACAGAGTTACAATGCACTGAAGAGCAAATACAAAATGCTTACATTTGAAAACTTACCCTGAGGAGCAATTCAGCTAGAATACAACCAACAGCCCACATGTCGACACCAACACCATACATTCTAGCACCAAACAATAGTTCTGGGGCTCGGTACCATCTGAAAAGAAAACACATTTTGGGCAAATCACCTGGCTTTGCTCATTAGTCACAACAACCCCAGGCAGCGCTACAGGCTTGGGGCAGAGTAGCTGGGAAGCTGCCTGGCAGAAAAGGATCCAGAGATGCTGGCTAAGAGCTGGCTGAGCATGAGCCAGCAGTGTGCCCAGGTGGCCAAGAAGGCCAACGGCATCCTGGCCTGTATCAGGAATAGTGTGGCCAGCAGGAGCAGGGAGGTGATCGTTCCCCTGTACTTGGCTCTGGTGAGGCTGCACTTCAAGTCCTGTGTCCAGGTTTGGGCCCCTCACCACAAGACAAACAGAGGCCCTGGAGCGTGTCCAGAGAAGGGCAACGAAGCTGGTGAAGGGTCTGGAGCACAAGTGTTAAACGAGGAGCAGCTGAAGGAACTGGGGTTGTTTAGCCCGGAGAAGAGGCGGCTGAGGGGAGGCCTTATCGCTCTCTACAGGTTGTGGTGAGGTGTGTGTTGGTCTCTTCTCCCAAGCAGGGACAAGATAGGAAGGGGCTCCCAATGATAGGACAAGAGGAAATGGGCTCAGATTGCTCCAGGGGAGGTTTACATTGGATACTGGGAAAAATTTCTTCACTGAAAGAGTGGTCAGGCATTGGAACAGGCTGCCCAGGGAGGGGGTAGAGTCACCATCCCTGGAGGTGTTCAAGCAGCATGTAGACATGGCACTTTGGGACATTGTTTAGTAAGCATGGTGGTATTGGGTTGACAGTTGGAATTGATCCTAGAGGTCTTTTTTAACCTTGAAGATTCTATATCAAGTGCTGTACATTGTGGCAATGCAAGAACTACAAAGAGGATACTGCTCCTGCCTACATATTTTTCACACACTGAAGCGCTGTATTCTATCCTGGAAAGTGTTCTGTTTAAGAAGACTGAACAGAATTGTGCGTTCCTCACCAGAGGATCACATATAACCATAAATTAACTAGTTTCACAACCAAGCTGATCAGTGAACAACAGAACTGCAGATGTTCAAAGAAAAGAGTATTTAGCATGCAGTCTGGCGAGTTACAAACCAAAATCATCTTTTTAATTGATGTTGAAAAAATGAGACAGGATTCCTTCCAGCTTCCACAAGCCTCCATACCAGACCTAAGTACAGAGACTGGGTTTATGCAAAATGAACCTTGACAGCAGTTACTTACAACAGCTACTTCCATTGCCTAAGAACAATCGAGTTTAATGCAGTGGTCTGATACAGGCTGCATTTGAAACCACTGTATCATTTCTACCTTTTGAATAAAGGTGTAAACAAACCAGCTTTGCCCAAGTAGTTTTAGCATTACAGCAGACAAAAGGAAATACCCTCCATATTTTGCAGCCCTGCTTTTTACAGCATACCTTAAATGAGCATGCTGTAGACAACATGAATAAATATTTTAATTGGTTCAAGCTATTGTTTCATAATAGGTAACGTGACTAGCTACAAAAAAGATTCTAGGTCTCAAAATTAACAGAAAGTAACTGCTATCTTGCTCTGAAAGCCAGGCTTATAGGCAGATACATATTATCTCCATGCATTTTGAAAGAGTACAATATCCCCAAGAACTCCCATAATGCATATTCTATCAGTTCTTACAGAAACTTTGCCGAACAATGCCATCCTGTGTTTCCTTTGAGGCTCTTGCCACTACAGCCGTATCACATGAGCTAGATGCCAAACTTTGAACACACTGATTTGACGCGACATATTTCAAGAGAACACTGCAAGATAACTACACAATCACTATGTAACAAACAAAACAGAATGTCTTACCTTGTTACTACCTGATGCGTATAAACTCTATTTGGGCTTCCAAAAGATTTTGCCAAGCCAAAGTCAGCCAATTTTAACACACCATTTTCATCTAACAACAAGTTATTTGGTTTAAGATCCTGTCAGTGCAGAAAGCAAAGAACAAGTTTTGTGAGTGTTGATAACAACAGACGTATATTGAACCTTCTGGCAAGTGAGCCACAACAGTATTCTAAAAATGAGGTCTTCTGATTCTATCCTAAGTATACAATGTGAAGAGAAACCCAGAACACCAAGTATTTCATTAAAATGTAAGTTGTAGTATTCAGAGGGTGTGTTTCACTATCACATTTAAGCTGCAGAGTTTGAAAAACCAAACTGCCTCTTTGTAGGTTTTAGCTTTGCTGCAGGAACAGCAGTTCTGTCTTTACTGCATAGTTGCCAACTGAGTAAGATCTTACAAATGTTTCAAATAACTGTAGAGATCATGAAAGTGATACAATTTAATACACCGTGTTGTTGGTTGACCTCTGGCCAGCAGCAAAGCACCCACACAGGCATCTGCTTGCTCTGTTCTCATCCCACCTGCACCGCCCCCCAGGCAGGATAGAGCAGAGAACAGGAACAAAAGCAAGAAGAATCTGCGAGCAATAGAAAAGCAGTTTTACAGGTGAAGGGGAGAGAAAGGGAAAAAAGCCGAGCATTGTGGCACCTTCCACAAGCTGACCGATGCCCAGACAGTCTCCAAGCAACAGCCACCTTGGAAGCCAAAAGCCCTGCTTCCTCTGCCCCAGTTTTTACTGCTGAGCATGGCGTTACATGACATGCAGTGTCCCCCTGCCCACCTTGGGTCCTCTGTCCCAGCTGTGTCCCCTCCCCACTTGTTGCCCACCCCCAGCCTACCCACTGGGGTTAGAGCAGAGGGGGAAAAAGGGGAAGCCTTGGCAGTGCCCAAGCACTGTTCAACACACCAATGTTTTGGCTGTTGCTATCACAACTGTTCTGGCCACAAATCCAGCACACAGCACCTTACTGGCTGCTGTGAAGAAAGTTAAATCCATCCCAACCAGACCTAGTTCAGTGCTAATCAAAATCACATGTAATTTCAGACACTTTTATATAAATATCTAAAAGATAATCACATCATTTGGACTTGATGATCTCAGTGGTCCTTTCCAACCTTAGTGATTCTATGGTTCTATGATTAACTCTTCACATTTGTAGTACTGCTATTGTCTCTACAAAACAGTTAGCATGAATGCTTATGGGCTAAGAGTGTCTGAAATTCAAAACTACCCCCAACAGACTTCAGATTAAAACTCTATCAAATGTGACTTTTGTTACAGCATAAAGGCTGTCAGTTTAGTACATGCTTACCCTGTGCAGAATCCAGTGCTGATGTAAATATTCTAATCCTTGAAGCGTCATCAGCATATATGCCTTGATGTGAGATTGTGTCAACACAATGCTCGTATCCTTTATAATAACCTGTAAAGTGTTAAGATTGATAGCAAAGCTTACCATGCAAGACTAACTTACTTCCATTCTTTGAGCTCAGAAGTTATTTCATTCATTAAGACAAAGACTGAACTGGCAGTCACATACTGCCTATCATTCTCAAAACGAAATTTCACGTATGCAGCACATGCCCGATCACAACAGGCTGCAGTCCCAAATGGTGGCCCCACAGAACAGTTAAATGCCCTGCATACCACAGCATTATGCCGTACAAGTGTATTTCATTCCTCTTTGTACACGGTATCTTTCTCAGTTCTAAGTGTTGCTTAGTTACTAGGTAAACAGAATGAATCCTCTACACATTAAAGTAATGAACAGACTTTCTATTAGCAAAAAACTGATCTAACATTTTCAGTCTTGCATTCATCTAAGTTGCAACAAGCCCGTCAGTGTTTTCTTTCAATATTTTAAATGCTAACCCCAGTTCTTAACAGCCTATGTGTAATGAGCTAGGTTAACAACTACATGAATTTCAGTCCAGATTAGATATATTGTGCACATATACAGATCTGGCATGAATTGCTATCTAGGACAGACTTCCAAGATGAAGAATCTTACATCAAAATATCTCACGCAGAAACTTCTGCAACAACAAACTGACTTAAAAGTCTTTGAGAACGAAACATCTGTAAGATGCTGATTTGCAAGTACCTCTGAAAGAATCACTCAGGTGCATGTGACTTTAGTACCAGCTCATGACTTGGTATGCTTCCGTATCACACTTATTTCAACATGTTTGATGGTATTATGCTTAGCAATTGCACTCAGATGCTGATCTATGACTGAGGTTCTGTGCTCTGACTGGAGTCCCAGAAAATTGACATTCTAGACATGATCTTCAAGAAACAGATTATGTTGACAAGTATTTAAAAGTAAAGACATTGTCAGCTGAGAACTCAAACTGTCAAATTATTCAAACTACTTTGCAGGGAGACGGACCTTTGGAAAGCATCAGACGACTCAATATGAGTTAGCTGAAGCAGACATTTACTNAATACACCGTGTTGTTGGTTGACCTCTGGCCAGCAGCAAAGCACCCACACAGGCATCTGCTTGCTCTGTTCTCATCCCACCTGCACCGCCCCCCAGGCAGGATAGAGCAGAGAACAGGAACAAAAGCAAGAAGAATCTGCGAGCAATAGAAAAGCAGTTTTACAGGTGAAGGGGAGAGAAAGGGAAAAAAGCCGAGCATTGTGGCACCTTCCACAAGCTGACCGATGCCCAGACAGTCTCCAAGCAACAGCCACCTTGGAAGCCAAAAGCCCTGCTTCCTCTGCCCCAGTTTTTACTGCTGAGCATGGCGTTACATGACATGCAGTGTCCCCCTGCCCACCTTGGGTCCTCTGTCCCAGCTGTGTCCCCTCCCCACTTGTTGCCCACCCCCAGCCTACCCACTGGGGTGAGAGCAGAGGGGGAAAAAGGGGAAGCCTTGGCAGTGCCCAAGCACTGTTCAACACACCAATGTTTTGGCTGTTGCTATCACAACTGTTCTGGCCACAAATCCAGCACACAGCACCTTACTGGCTGCTGTGAAGAAAGTTAAATCCATCCCAACCAGACCTAGTTCAGTGCTAATCAAAATCACATGTAATTTCAGACACTTTTATATAAATATCTAAAAGATAATCACATCATTTGGACTTGATGATCTCAGTGGTCCTTTCCAACCTTAGTGATTCTATGGTTCTATGATTAACTCTTCACATTTGTAGTACTGCTATTGTCTCTACAAAACAGCTAGCATGAATGCTTATGGGCTAAGAGTGTCTGAAATTCAAAACTACCCCCAACAGACTTCAGATTAAAACTCTATCAAATGTGACTTTTGTTACAGCATAAAGGCTGTCAGTTTAGTACATGCTTACCCTGTGCAGAATCCAGTGCTGATGTAAATATTCTAATCCTTGAAGCGTCATCAGCATATATGCCTTGATGTGAGATTGTGTCAACACAATGCTCGTATCCTTTATAATAACCTGTAAAGTGTTAAGATTGATAGCAAAGCTTACCATGCAAGACTAACTTACTTCCATTCTTTGAGCTCAGAAGTTATTTCATTCATTAAGACAAAGACTGAACTGGCAGTCACATACTGCCTATCATTCTCAAAACGAAATTTCACGTATGCAGCACATGCCCGATCACAACAGGCTGCAGTCCCAAATGGTGGCCCCACAGAACAGTTAAATGCCCTGCATACCACAGCATTATGCCGTACAAGTGTATTTCATTCCTCTTTGTACACGGTATCTTTCTCAGTTCTAAGTGTTGCTTAGTTACTAGGTAAACAGAATGAATCCTCTACACATTAAAGTAATGAACAGACTTTCTATTAGCAAAAAACTGATCTAACATTTTCAGTCTTGCATTCATCTAAGTTGCAACAAGCCCGTCAGTGTTTTCTTTCAATATTTTAAATGCTAACCCCAGTTCTTAACAGCCTATGTGTAATGAGCTAGGTTAACAACTACATGAATTTCAGTCCAGATTAGATATATTGTGCACATATACAGATCTGGCATGAATTGCTATCTAGGACAGACTTCCAAGATGAAGAATCTTACATCAAAATATCTCACGCAGAAACTTCTGCAACAACAAACTGACTTAAAAGTCTTTGAGAACGAAACATCTGTAAGATGCTGATTTGCAAGTACCTCTGAAAGAATCACTCAGGTGCATGTGACTTTAGTACCAGCTCATGACTTGGTATGCTTCCGTATCACACTTATTTCAACATGTTTGATGGTATTATGCTTAGCAATTGCACTCAGATGCTGATCTATGACTGAGGTTCTGTGCTCTGACTGGAGTCCCAGAAAATTGACATTCTAGACATGATCTTCAAGAAACAGATTATGTTGACAAGTATTTAAAAGTAAAGACATTGTCAGCTGAGAACTCAAACTGTCAAATTATTCAAACTACTTTGCAGGGAGACGGACCTTTGGAAAGCATCAGACGACTCAATATGAGTTAGCTGAAGCAGACATTTACTGCTCTTTGTTCCAAGTTTACATATTGTTAAAGGTGGCTACACATGGCACAACACAAGTACTTGTCCAGCAATCGTTGGCCAAGGCATTCTGTCCCCACACCTCTGCTGTTCCATCACTGGTACACACCACCTGTTCGCAGGCCTCCTGTGACTGGCCACAGTGCAGGGGCAGCACCTTGTTTTTGACTAAAGCTTCCTCTTAGATAACTTTGGGGCCTTGTTTTCCACTAAACTTCGGAGGTCATTCCCAGGCTCCTAAAAAACAGCCTGTCCTTCAGATTTAATTTCACATAAAACCCCAACACTACTTTCAAGACATGATCTTAATCAACTGATATAATGAAAATCACCTTTTAAACATGGCCAAATGTAACCCTGTTAAAGTAGCATTTTCAAAAACCCATTTGAAGACACTGAAATAAAAAAAATCTTTCAAAAAATCATACCTCAAGGTCTGTTTCCATAAAATCAAACACCAAACTAATATTGGACTTGTGTCCAAATGCATCTAGAAGCTGTAAAACAAAATACATTATGATGAAACATACTCTTACACTTCCAGTTTTCTAAAATTCTGTACCATTGTAGTCTGCATGTGGATTTTCACCTTGCTGAATTGGTTTTTCAACTTGCTGTACAAAAAATTCTTACTCAGTTTAGCTTCTTAACTCACTCTCAAAAAAAATCCCCCTTAAGCATGGTACATTTTACACAATCACCCCTTCTCCCTGGAGTTGAGGGAAAAAAGAATTAACTTTACTATGTTAACCACAACAGCTTATCTAACGCACACCTAGACCTCACTCCAAACTTTGGTGTTTTACAAAAGTCCTACCATTTCTTGAGGCCAGACAGTTTTCCCAGGGATTCAGCTCTGTATCTGCTTCCTGTTAGCAATTCTAAGTGTCAGGCTTATTAACTTCCTTTCAAAAATATTCTTCGGTGTGTATTGACCTTTGTAGTAAGCTTTCTAGGACACATAAACCTCTTCGGAGAATATCCGAACGGCCCTTTCCTAGGATGAAGCTGTGTTTAATTTGGGATAATGCAAGAGTGATGCTGAGTAACAACAGATCATCTAGAAAGGTATTCCGCTCTCAGGATGAGGAAGGTAAGCTCTCCATGGTGTTGCTCATTCCTTACAGTCGCAGTATGATGACCATGTGAATTACCCAACTGCAAGATAGTTGTGAGCACAGTTCTTAACAGCAGTGATGTGCTGGCAGAAGCCACTGTAACAGGAGATACCATGCAAGTGAGCCTACTGGCTTGGCCACTTTTTGTAATTCATGCCCCTTACATTTCCAACCTCTGCAACAGTTTTATCAGGACTGCTAAGAGGGGTACAGCCTGCTTCTGGACCTGCGGATCATGAATTTGTCTAATTCCTTTCTGAACTGCCGATGCTATTTTGCTTCTACAATGCCTGTGGCAACTAAACCAAAATCCACCACACTGTGTAGAGTAGTACAATTTCCACACACACCCATCCTCTGACACAAATGTAGGGGTTTGCAAATACAGTTCTGCATGCACTTTACCTACCACCCCAGTTTTGCAGACCTCCCCATTCCCAGCCTTCTCCTCTCCAGAATAAGGAATCTGACTTTTTCATAAAGATGCTCCAGCCCTTTGCCATTTTAGTTGTTTTTCTCTGCACGTTCTCTAACTTTCATAGCTAAAGTAACCACTTTGAAAGCAAGTTCACAATCCAGAGAACAACCGTATTTCCATTCTGAAAAAGTTAAATAGCTAGAAAATTCATACTTGGTCTAATATTTATGGCAGCCTTTCAAATTATCACTATTTGCTAATTTTAAAATATCTTTAGCTCCAGCTGGGTATCTGTAGCTCTAAGTCAACCCAAATGCAACTGAAGATATACAAGTTTTACTCCTGCCAATAGAAATTTTAGATATTAGCTCTAAAACCTAATAAGCCACATGAACCCCACTTTACCATTGCTTACAAAAGCCTGCTTTTGGCTGTCACCAGTTCCATGTAAGGCAAACAGTCAGGTAAATTACTGCACTCACTTGCAAGTATAAGAGATGCAAAATCAGGTAATCTAAATTTCCACAATTCACCCCACCATTACTATCCACATAGCCCCAGGCTAAGAAGTAAGACTATTTCAAAAGAAACTACTTTGACTTTGTTAACGAAATAGGTATTTTGCTGTAACAATTGTTCTGTTGCCCACCTTGGGCTGGAAAAAATTAGCTCTAATAAAATTGAGTGGCATCTCCATGGCCCAACTAAATCTGTACCAGAAGTATCTGAGGACTGGTTCGAGAAACAGCATTCACTTTACTTACACCAATAATATTTGGATGGCTTAGCTCTTGTAACAATTTTATCTCTCTGAGGGCTGTTCTGTTGATTCCTACATAAAAAAAAGACAGAACGAACAAAGTTAAAAACTTTGGACTAAGCTTCACAGAAACTTCCCATTCTGTTGCTCACTGACGATTTGCTACTATGAACAAGTAGATTCCCACAGATAAGCAGATTGCTGGCAGAATGAAAGTGGACATAAACTTTCTTCCACAGCAAATAAATTCTACACTACAGTAATCAGGTTTAAATTATAAAGCAACATGTCCCCATTTCAGCAACAAAGGAAAGTTCTAGCAAAGCCTAGGGGGGGAAAAAAAGCCTTTTTCAGGGTATTGTAAAAGGCTTTGGTTTTATTTTAAAGAACCGTTACATCTTGCAAGTATCAATTCTTCAATGTGTCTCACTCACTTCCAGAGAGAAGCACACTGACAAACCTCATGAAACTATCGTTTTGACATAGCACTGTTTAGTAAGCCAAGGCACACACATTTTCTCCACATTCATGCCATCATGTAAAACACAGCAATCAAAACCTGCTCGGTCTTGCTTGAATCCTTTAATAGCCAGATTTACAGCACCAGGGGGTGGGGGGTTGGAGGACGATAGTGCACATCGTCATTCATATTGACTGCACCAAACCATGATTCCCTCAAGGTGACAATTCCTCCTTCAAAAACAGGGTATATATGGCTTGTACGAAAACTGACTGGCAATCAAATGCTCCTGTAGTACATTGCATGGGACGTTTCAGCTGCATGAGCTGAAAAACAGCATTCTCTCAAAACCCAGAGTATGATTCAACATGTAGGACTCTAGGAAGAGTTTAGGCAAAGCTGCATGGCTTACTTTACAATCCTGCTTTGCCTATTTTAATTACTTATTTTAGAATCAAGTCAACAATGGCTGATTTTGGATGGGCAAAGCCTTAGATTCTAAAAAGTGTACCAGGTTATCAGATAGCACAAGGAAGCCAGACATGATCATTATTTTTAATAATATCTTTGAACCATAGTTAGACATTGTATAGGCCAAAAGTAATGACTGTCCTTAAAAGCAGTCCGCTCAATTGTGAGACTCCAGCGTCAGTGCTCAGTTTCTTTTCAAAAATTCTTCCCTTAGAAGGGAACTGGAGAGTTAAGAGCAAAGACTCTTCACTGGAAAGTTGGTAACCTGATGCAGGATCCTTGAAGGATGCCAGCCTACACACATACAAAATTCTACTGCACTCACAGGCTGTAAGAGAAGACCAGGATTGTTGAGTTTTAACTTGCAATATCCATATTGCAAAGGCACATGGCTAGTCAGAGCACAGGATCAAAAGATGCTGCTCTGTAGACCTGATTTCTCAACATAAAAAACTCTGTGTGAGTCTGTTAAGATCTTGCTTTTATAAACTTTTGTTTCATCATAAATCACAAAAATACAACAAATATCTGAGAGATACTCTCACCTGTCTTAAGCATTTAAGGCACAGAGATGCATGAATACAAAAAGGTGTTCCAAACTCAGTGCTGTAAAGATTATGACTGCATGCTATATTCGTGTTTGTGTTCCACTTGAGAGGCTAGACAGTTATATACTCATATTTAGACATACTACGCATGCATACATCTGCTGCTTTTTTTCCTGTCCCTGCAGTTTGTAAAACAATCCTCTACTAAGCCTTACGCTAAAAGGCTCGACCTCATTTTCCTCAGGCAAGTTATGGTGTGGGAAATTAACGCACCAATTTACAAAAACAAAGCAAGCCAAACACAGCTTCTGCAGCATAAATTTCTTTTTAAACTCACCATCTTTAGCTTCTGATCTATGTCCCAGTTTAATCTGAAAAGAAAGGTTTCATATTATACAAGGTTAACCCATCTGCCTCAACAGGAGGGGACACACTCTTTAGTATTAGTCTAAGACAGAATGAGTTTCAGTACCATGAAGCACTTTACCAGCTAGAGTTGAGGTTGGTTTTGGGTTCCCCCCCCCCTTAAAAATAATCAGCTTTTGTAAGAGCTTAAAATACAGCATTAGCTTTTTATAAAAGCTTAATAATAGTCATGACGGCACTAAAACAGGCATAATGCAAATTGGCAGCATAAAATGCGTTGTAACAACTAATCTTTATTATACCACTAATGAGCTTGTCCCCAGGGACGAGTGAGGGCAAAGCAATTGACAGTTGTCTTAGAACGATTCTAGTAAGAGTAGCATACTCTGTAAACTTGAGCCGGGCTGAAGTCCTTCTATCTCAATCATCTACTGCCCTGACATTTTCAAGTCCAGAATCCTGCCACAGATATTCCAGTTGATAAAAGTTCAGAATAATATTCTGATACAAACACGAATGCCTTTCACAATAGCTGCTACTAGTAGCCACCATGCAGGACAAGTATTATAACGCTAAAAAGAGATTAGTGTGTGCAACAAAACTGCTTACTGTTGGTATGTTTCAACTCATCTAGTAAAGTAGGCCCTTTACCTAACCAAAGCACTGGAATGTGCACTTATATTCCTCACAAAGCACAGCTAATCACCTATTTTTAATAGGAAAATTGTCTCAAATATCTTCAGATAGTATTAAGTGAAACACTGTATGATATCACAGACGTGTTCAACATTGTTATTGAAACAGGCAAGCTGCAGATCTAAGATGACTTTTGTAAAATTCTGTCAAAAACCTACCATCAATTCTAGAGAACTTAATCAGGAGTAACATTCCCAGACTGAAGGAAATCAGGCACAGCAGGAAGAAAGATTAAAAAGCTACTATGAAGGCCTACGTTTGTAAGCCTGACATTTGGAAGTGTGTGGTGTTTTTTAAAAATAAACTTGTTTAACAAATCAACAAATGTCAAGTTACAGACCAGAAAACCCTTCACAGAAAGTAAAAAAATATAGTAAGATTTAAACTGGTCTCTCTTCTTTGGGGGGCTGGTGGGAGGTGTTCCAGATCGCTAAACTAGATAATTTGAACAAAACACTCTAGAAACGAATACATTCTCGCATTACGGCAATAAAAAGGTTATTAGGAAGGCAAGAGCAACCAGAGACTTGATCACACAACGTGAAAACACCCCGACACTCACCTTTTTGATAGCCACGATTTGGTTGGTGTTCTTATCCCTGGCTTTATAGACGGTAGCAAACTGCGGGGGAAGGCGGAGGCTCCCGTGAGTGCCGGGTAGACAGGCCACCAGCCGTGTGCCGGCGCATCCCGGGCAGAGGCGACCCCCGAGCCCAGCTCCTCAGGACGGGGATGCCCGCGCCAGGGCCTTCCCTCGGGAGGGGTCGCGAAACCCCACCGCCAGCACGCTGGTGGGGGCACCCCCCTCCCCCGCCGCCCCCCCTCACGCCCTAAA
>VWZZ01006095.1:0-21162 GCA_013399095.1 Psophia crepitans
TTCTATGATTCTATAAACAATATCATTGAAACTGGCAATGATACTAAGGAAGAGCTGGAGCAGAGATTAAAAGTAGAGAAGAGAGATGCAGCACGTCATCATGAAATCACAAGACAAATGTTCTTCTCTGCTGGGACATTGCTTCTCAGTTTGGTGATGGCTGCCTACTTCCTCAGCAATTTCTAGGGAAGAAGAGAGCCTGAACAATGCTTACCAATCCTCCCACACTGTTGAATAAATGAAAAAGAAATAGTGATCAGAGGCAACTGTCTTCATCTCAAAGATATCCAAAAGAAAAGTTGGGGTGGACAGAACAACATCCCAGTGGGCAGGCTCATATCCATTTTGAATCAAAAGAAAAAAAGACGCTGTACACCACTACTCCTCTGAACAAATGGTATAAGAGGGGGAAAACGAAGGAGACTGGTGCATGATAAGGTAAAAGACTCCTGGAACAGGGGAGGCAGGTCAGTGCCACATCAAAAAACTACACAAATGCTTTTGGTGGGAGGTAAGTGACTGCATCGCGACAGCAAACACATATGCGGTCAGACACACTGTGTGACTTCATGCTATCAGGCATCAAATACGTTTAACCCCAGGAGTCACAAAGGGCAGGATAAGACTTGAAACAGGTACCCTAGACTAGAAATAGGTCATAGATAAGTATCTGTGTGGTTTACTATGAATTTTTTATCTATTTTTTTTTTTTAATCTATGAATTCCCTGGAAATAACTGAATTTAAATTGGATGTTTCTGAAAGATATTCAGTAGTTAGCCTACAGTTACAGGCTCTGTTCTGGAATTACCAGGAGCGATTCAACAACCTTTGTTGCAGAGGTAGTTGGACAAAGAGTGGTCAAAACAGCCTTAAAATCTACTACATGGTCCCTGTGGTCTTCCCCGCCTCTGGCTACATAGACAGTATCAGAGGAAACACACAATTTACATCGTAGGGACAAGAGTAAACTCAAGATATTGTGAGGCCCTGTCACAGAGCACAGAATTGGGAAGCACATATAATGTACTTGAGGAACGAGGAAAGATTCAGCACTACCTCACATTCAGAGGAGGTAAAAGACGGAAAACGTGGGGGAGGGGAAGAAAACCAAAATCCCTCCTGTGATATGGCAAATCCTCTGATTACTAGCCATGGGGGCAGGGAAGAGTTTAGGCAGCAAGCTGACAGAACAGCCCTTCCACTCCCTCAAAAGTCTAATTCTCCATGAGGATACTCAGCTTCAGTTTACATTTGTTATCAGGTCAGCTTTATATGCAGCCTAAACAATAAAATACATGCAGGAGAGTGGGAGGAGGGCAGACTGAATGCGTTCTCATTTATCACATAAAGCAGGGACAGCCTAATTCATGTACTATTCCTACTCTCATTCACACAGGTAAGAAAGAGGAAGAGGGAGGAAAAACTCCTGAGAGAAAAAAAAAAAAGAAGAAAAAAAGAGAGCCTTTTTATTTTGCTAAAGGACCCCAGGGAAGGGCCCCTGATGCAGAGGCCCTGCTTTTACAAATGCTTCCCTTTCCTTACACGGTTCCTTTAATACGAGTAAAAATTCCAAATTCCTCATTTGTTTAGCCTGAAATCCCTTGCACATTTCCCACAAACTACTTCCTTTTCTCTCTTTTTAGCTGGACTCCCTCTCTTTTTAATGAAGAGAAGTTCAGAGAGTTTTTCCCATGAATAGATGGCGGGCACCTGGGAGTTATGAATTTTAAAGTGATCATTTTCTTTCAGCCCCGCTGGACAATGGGGATCTCCTTTTGACTCACTTTCACAGCTTTGAGAGGCTCTCAGATCAGCCACATTCCAATCAGACTGGAGTCAGATCAGAGCCGGGCTGGACTGCATCAAGGTCTCTCGCACAGAAAGACAAGGAGCAGATGGCCAACACTGAGCTCTCCTCCCCTTTTCAGAGCGCAATGGAAGGCAATGTGGGAAAGCGTTCCCCCAGCATTGCCTATTGATTTCTGAATAGGACCACCACATGCCACCAGCCTGTAGGTATGAACCTCTGTTAACAGATGGTGAGATCATTATGAGCAATTAATTCCTTTAATGTATCAGTGGGAACATGTTGGAAAGGGTGATGCAAGCACAGAGTGAATAGTGAACTTCTCATTCCTCGGGGAGAGCTGCAGCTACATCACTGAAGGATGGGAACAGTCTTTCAAGAGACTCTGTACGTACTGAGAACCAGAGCTGGCCATTCGGTCCACAGAAACAAGGGATGGTTTTTATTAACTAATCATCCCTCCCTCGTTGATATGTGATTAACAACAGATTTATTTCTAGGTCATTTCTGGAGAGACAAACTATTCGAAACAATGGGGAAAAAAATCCCAAACTATCAACATGATAGGAACACAGGGAATTTGGTCCTAAAGATGATGAGGGAATATTGCTACCAAACGTCGTTACATAAAATGTAATTTAGACTGACTATAAATTAATAAGGAAACAGACAATTTTGAACACAGCCATGTGTATATAAATAAGTGAGAAGAATTCATAATAGCTCTTAGCACTGGAAATAGAAGCATACAAAATAAGCCCTTAGCAGACTTGTCAGAAAGTTACTACCAAAAGGATCTTACACAAGAGTTATAGATTTAAATATAGTTATCATACTGAAATGCAGAGATATCCACAGAAGAATACTGCGTATTTACTGCTATTCATTGCGATCAGGATAAATTAACATTCACCGTGCTAGTAACAACTGCAAGAGTAGGACACTCCCGCATCATCTGCTTTACATGCATTTATATGACAGCCTTTGTTGGGCTTTTTGGGTTTGTTTTTTTATTTGGTTGGTTTTGGGGTTTGGTTGGGTGTTTTTTTCCTCCTCTCCTCTTTTAGAGGCAGAAGGAAAAACTGAAAGCACAACATAGATGGCTAGTTAGCTCTTGGTCTTAAAGATGACAGCAGAACGTGAACAGGAAATACAGACAACTATTCACTTATTCATATTTAAATGACACTTTTTGCTTGTAATTAAGACACTCAAGTCGTGTCTCTGTTCATGAAATTTACATAACTGTACAATAGCTTGCCTAAGTGAACAGCAAATGGTAGTTAACCTTGAAGTGTATTATCTTAATTGAATAAATCTGGCTATAGTTCAATAAATTTAAACAGAAAGAGATCTTTAAACTACTACAATAATTTTTAAAAACACATTTGCTTTTAGACGTTAAGATGGCTCACTGCTTTTCTTCTAGATTTTTATTTTTGCTGTAACATTAGTCCTTCCACAAAAAAAAAAAAGGAAAAAGAAATCATTGCAGAACACTGAAGACATTGATACATGTTTGCTGTTTTCTCGTTATTGTTTGCAATTTGAGTCAGTGTCACATTCTGGAAAGCCTTGATAAGAATATCAGAATATTGAATCAAAACGTATAACTTGCCTGTTTGAGATAGTCCCTTACCTACCTTCTCTGTCCTCATTGGACTTGTGTTCTTCCCCTCCCCCACCACGTACCAGCTGAGTATCCCATCACACAGTGAGAAACCTAGGTGGGAGAATATAGATTTTTGCATAGGTTAAATAGGAAAGCCACATTCCACCACTCTCCCATTTAAATCAGATTTACATGGGGTGTAAATCCCCTCAGAATAGAGCCATTCACAAAGGGCTCAGAATGTTCCCCTCACAACACTGATTACACTAAATCAGCAGCAATCATCTTTCTTGGATTATATAGTTACAGCAAGAGGAACTGTGCAGCGTATTTATATTTGTGTGAAATAAGTTAACGAGAAGCCACCTGTGCCATATATCAGTTTACAATAAAAAACAGAGGAACACAGGTGTTTCAGCAATATAGCTATATATGTTTATACAAATTTGCAAACACTAAAAATTAACATATTGTTACTAAATTCAGACACTGAAGGACGATATTTTGGATTTTGTTTGGGCTGTCATAGTCTTAAAAAAAAATACAAAAGACTAGTTTCTTGGCCATCACCAAGAGCTGCAATTTGGGCTTTTCTCTCCCTCACAATGTTCACCATTGTACCTTATGCAACATGGATTGTACATGCTCACATTGCTGGCGAAAAGCATTCACACTGTGAATTACCATTTTTCCCAGCATCTAGCGCTACTCAAAAGACAGCACAATAATACACTAGAAGTGCCTTTGTCTGTTAAAACATTGTTCTTCATTACTACATGAAAAGCAAATTGTCTTTGTATAGAGGAAGAGTGGCACACAGTAGCTCTGGGAGTAGGGAGAAGGAATTTGTATCACTAGCTGACCACCTCACAGATACACACGCTAGTTTCTTCCTCAGTAGCAGACACAGTGATGTTTTGGATAAAATTTTGGCCATATTTTTTTAATTATAAGTTGTATTAGAATGACTCCAAGGGGATAATATGCTTTTTGTCTTTAAGGAGAACATCCAAGCTCTCCCATAAATGGTTTTTGGTTTTTTGCTTGGGGTTTGAAGGGAAGGGAGCACATAAATAAAATGTGCTTGATCTCTTGACTTGACGCACCCCTTCTAAAATGAAAGTAAATCAGAAAATCTCATCCTTTCATTGGGATCAATTCAGAAAGCACATCATCAGATGATGAATTATACAAATTCAAGAACAACATTTATTTTTGCAATACAGTTGAACAACCGTACTCTAAACTGATGTGTTATATTTAGGATTTTGCAAAGCGTATTACTATGGTCTTGAAATCAGGCAACTTATGGGACAAATATCCTTCAAAGGCTATTCACAATTCCCCCATGTTTTCTTTTTCCTTAAAAAAATAAATAAAATCAGCATGTACAGAAAAGATTTTGGTCAAGCCGTCTAAAATTTCATACTTAAAGGACTAGAGAGGGATGCAGCCTAATGCTGATGGATTGCAAGAGGAGTGGGTATCAGAAAGCGGCCAGGTTCACATGTTCTCCCTAAAAAGCGTTGCTTTCTGCTGCTGTCAGACACAGAACACTGGATACAACAGTCTATTGATATGACCCATGGACATTTCCTATATTCTCATGTTCTCCATGGGAAGAAGTTTCTTCCTTTTGGGAACAATCTACAAACCACATGGGTTGTTCCTCATTCACCTATGACCTGTGAAATCTCACTTCATCCACTACCTGGGAACTTAAAACACATGATTTATTTTTTACTCAATCCTGGTCACAGTGCTGTAGTGCTTCACCCACACCTGCTCTGCAGAGCATCCTTCCACGGTTCACAGGCAGTGATTAAAAGGAGGGGCTGAGGCCCAGGACACCTCAGCTCATCTCATCTCCATCAAGGGACCCTAAATTCCAGAATTTTTGCATGTGACAAAGAAACCTGGCCAGCAATCCAGCCATGATGAATTCTAGGATGAGAATCTACCGACTTACTTTCTCTCCCTCTCTCTCCAAAACCAGACATAATAAGATCTACTCAATTTCCTTCCTGACAAAGACTATAATTGCAGTTTGCAGCCAATACAACTGAAATCATTAGTCCTTCTCTAGCAAACTGAAGTGACTCTGCCTGTCCTGGCACAGCCAAATGTGTATTTAGACTAGATAAATTATATTTTAGAGGCTTATGAATTCTCTTCAATTGCGAATACCCCTAGACATTCTACACGCTCATTGGGCTGGTTTGCCAGCACAAGCAGCGCTGTGCTAACTCACAAGCAGAGGCTGAGTAGAAGAACCCCACTGGGCACGTGCAAGGCTCTGATAACAAGTGAATGTCCCAAACACCCATCTTGACAGGGGCAGGCATGAGCTGATGACAAGGTACTGTTGACCAAGAACAGAACCTGCAGAGGCAGGGGGTGCTGTCTTGTGAGCCAACCCCCCTATTGCTGAAACACACAGACAAGACCAACTGTGTTCTGCGTGTGCGTGCCTGTGAAAGATCATCACTTGGTGAGCTCCGAAGCTGGGGGCAGGGAACGACACTGCCTCCCCCGCCTGAGAGCCCCACAGCCCACCAACTCATTTCTAGAACATTGCTGAACATTCCTGAGCACACACTGTGCCTGCTCAGTGGTGATGAACTGCCTATGGAGTGGGGATGCTGGGCTACTAAAAGGGGAAACATGAGTTTTTCGGCACGCACCTGCCACCTGAGGACCACAACTACACGCAGAGAAGACAGCTGGACGCAGGATGGTGACATCTCTTATCTACCCTTTCCCTCTCTTTCTTTTCCTCTCTCTCTGTCTCTAACTGCACTTTTGGCACATTAGGGTAGTATTGTCACAAGTTTGGCTGAGCCATTGTCTTTCGTGATTCTGCCGAGTTTGAAGTGTTGTTATAAGCTTTGCCAAGCTGCTATCTCCTGTAGTTCTGCTGAGTTTTAAGTAAATTTGTGGTCTGTTTGAAGCTCTAAAGTCACTATCATTACTTCTGATTACCGCACAGAGAATCAAAAAGTTACCTCTCCCTCATGCCCACCGAGTGAAACAGGACAGCATGTGCCCACAGAACTTTCATTTCTCTACCTTCAAGGATAAACCTAGATCTGATTTTTAGGGTTTGAGATTTTTTTCCAGTTGTTGGTGGCTTACAGTTTGGTACTTTCCTACATGGACAGCTTTCCAAAATTAAGATGTATGTAGTAGCTCCCTATAAAGTCACAACAACACACACTGAACTTCAGGCCACTCTTAAGGTAGGAAGTTCTTGCTTGTACATATTTTTATACTAAAAGTAATTTGACTATTTTGAGTCTTATTTATTTTTCGGGAAGTAAAAAAGTATATCTTGGATCTCTTAAAAATAAATATTTTTAATATAAGTAAATATTTAATATATTAATAATTCCCAAAGGGTTTTAATGACCTTCCTTAATAGACAGTTTCTGCTCTTTATTAATATGTAGACTCTTTTCGATTATCATGTCTGTAACAGCACTTTTCCATTACATGGGCACAGACACAACATACAATTAAAAATATGAATTACTTTCAGTTAAGGAAAGTGAATCAGTTTGATTCTAAAAGCAGCAAATGTTCTAGCAGTGGCAGTTGTGGAGACACTTCACCAAGCTTCAGGATGTCCAAGCACTTGATTCTGGAGACAAACCACCTCCATTGCCAAGAGCTAAGCTCTGATCAGAGCACGATGCTATGCCACGGCATCAAAAACTGACACAGAACCACATACCAATGTGTCTGCTCACAATTTAAGTCCTTTTAGAAGTGCTGGACACTATCTGTCAGAACAGAGAAAATGCAAATTGAGTTTTGCTGCAAACACACCAGTCCCAACCTACTGTTTGGTTAGCGTAACTGACTTCAGATTACACACAGGTCCTTCCAGAAGAATACTGCATTACTGCTTCCACTAATAATTTAAAATGGAAAATAAATAGGCGAGAAGTCATATTTCAAGTTTGTATTACTTGCTTTAAAAAAACCCAACCAACCCAAACGAAAACCCAACACACTTGCAAGGTTCAATAGCTAGTCTAACCAGAACTTGAAGAGTCACATACAATTCAAGTCATAACAGCATTCAGCACCAAAATCTCTGGCAACAGAATGATCTGTTGCTTGCATACCACACACATTAAGTACTTGCAAGCACTTTAAGTTTTTGTTCATTTTTAACAGCATGTAAATATCTTGTCTATAGACACTAGCAAGACCCATTTCTCAGTAGTTCCTCAGTAGTTCCATTTGATTGGAACCAGTCTGTAGAAGACGAGGAGGCAAAGAAATACTAGGTATGAGTGCAAATCAAATTCCTCAAGCTCTAAACACAATATGGGTGTTTGCAACTTAATCTCTTTCGCAATATCAGCTGAAACACACCGATCATAAACTATGGGAAAGATGAAACTAAAGTCTGGGAGATCCAGTGTTCAGGAATATTTGCACAGGTATTCTGTGCAATATTATTGAAAACTTAAGCACTGAATTACTCTTGAAGAGGCATAGAGAGTATAGAACAGGTATACCTACAAGAGCAAAAGTCTTCAAATAATGACGTTCTCCAAAAACACACAGGCAAAAGCCAAACCATGCATATCTAAGTAAGATTAAGGGGTGGGGCTTCTAGAGAGAAAGGAAAGTTTGTTTGGTTGGTTTTTTTTTAATTCTGAAAGTTTGCTTGGTCAGGACACTGACAAACCTGACCCCTTAAAATCAGCTTCTATTACCAGCATGAATATCTATGGGCACAGACCTGGCTGAGTTCCCTTATGAAAAATGCAAACTGCTTCCACACAAGAACGCAGGTGATTTGTAAGCTTCCCTAAGTCTCACTATATTCCTGTCTCCAGACAGGTACATCTTCTGGATTCAGATTCTCTTTGTCCTATAACAATTCCCAAGGAAACAGAGCTTCAGGATCCCATCACTGGACCCATTTTACCCATATGGTAACTTCCAACCTTTCTATCAGTAAGGTGGATTTACAGCTTGGTAAGCAACCCATTTTCAAAACCAGTTTAGTCACTTCCTTCAGCACATGCGTTGACCTGTAAGCATATTTTTAGGCCAAGGGTCTTGACAGCTATCCACTCAATCCCAGCAATTTCTTTTAACGACACACTAGTCAGTTAACCGGTTATTCCCAACTCCCAGAAAGTCTCCCTGCAAAGTAGCTGGGGTTTTCTCATGCTACTGAATGAGAATAGGTCCTTCAACACAGAAAAAACAGCTCCCAGGTAGACAGGGAGAAAAGAAAACCAAAAGCCAAATCACAGCATGCTGCAACCTGCCACCACAGCCTCAAACAGAGTAGCAGTAAAAAAAATTTTTTTTTTTTTTTTCCTCTCCAAGCCTGTCCTGCCTGGATGGCAAACAGCACTCAGACTTCATCTTACCTTTCTCACAGAAGGTGCACCTGAACATGCTTTCTTCTCTATTTGCTTCCAGGGCACCTGAAGTTGATAATTACATTTTTATCACATGTCACTGTGCATACGTATTGTAAGGCTTTTATTCTCCAGTTTCTTTGATACAGCCTCTCTGTGCATGTGTGTTTGAAGCTACCAATTCTTTAGAAAAATAAATTGGAAAACTATCCTGTTTACTAAAATTGAAAAAAGCATACAAGCACATTTCTCAAACAGACCCATTAAGGTTCCTGTTAGACCCAATGAGATCATTAGTGATGAAAACATATTCAAAACTGAAGCTGACATCAGGGACCTGGGAAAAAAAAAAAAGCCAACAGAGAAAGCATGTATCTGCACGCATTTCTAGCCTACGGTTGCCACTGCTGATACTGAGTCATGTTAGAAACACAGATAGCTACAAAAATAGCTATGCTGTGCTGGCAAAGTGCCCTGTGAGCTCAGTGCCCAGGTTTCATTGGAGCCTTATCAGTCATCCTCTGAAAGACAGTAAAAGTTTAGAGTTGCTTAGTAGCATCTTCCCTGAGTTGCACAAAAGGACGCCAAGCTACTATTGATGATAAAAGGTATATTCTTACAGAAGATAATCATGGCGAAAGTTTAAAATGAAGCTCTAATTACCTGGGTCTGTTGCAACTTGTTGTTTGATGTCTTGGAGAAATCATAGCCTCACTTAAATCAACAGATGTTTTAATAGCAAATTCGGAGCCCAAAAATTTCACTCTTAAGATATGGCTAGATTTTTAAAGGAAAGTACAGAACACAGTTCCCAGAAGACTGCAGGGCATTTAAAGTCACATATATATATAACTAACAAGTCCTTGGAACAGAGTCTGCCCATAATTACACTACTTTCATGCTTCAAGCCCAATACAGGTGCAGTACAAAAGGTATAAGCCATATTATTATGTGAGGATTAACCTAATGGCTTTGATATTAATAGGAGTTTGACCCTGCTGGAAAACAATGGGTTTGATGAAAGCAGTTTTCAACAGAGCTCTTCAATAACGCATTGGTCATCTGCCAATTGCTTTTCAGATGGAAGTCGGTCTCATCCAATTCTACTTCAGGAAAGGTATGGATGACTAAAATAAAGGAAGGAGATTTTGTCTGACCTCTTCCAATTATCAGCATTCATGCACCTTGTTTCCTATTATAGCAAAAGAAAACATTACAGAGAAACATCTCTCTACAAATGCCTATTACACATTCCCAGAGTTTCAATACAGCCTGCATTCAACCAGCCTGCCAAGAACCCCACAAGACAGTCTTGCTTTGTCACATGGATAAGGTCCAAAGTAAGGAAGCATAAAAGTTAAGTGCAAGCTTCTTGACTGGATTCAGAGACACGTGAATCTGAACTGCTGACGCCAATAGCCTGCTCCCCTGTAGAGTAAGATTTTTCACAGCATGAATGAGGATTCAGTACTCTGCTGTCTTTTTTCACTTCACTCTCCCCACTCCCTGTATGGTATCCTTAAATTTCTAAGCACCCACCTTCTCTGTAGGAATATTGGTAGTCCTTCTGATTTCTAAACTCGGTGCAGACTATCAAAAAAGACATGCCATATGCTCTGTAAGGGTCACAAAATTCTCCACCTCTGAAATAAATTTTTTCAATTGAAAGTATCAGATAGCAAAGGATTCTTATCTTTATTGTCCACAGGAGTACCTTTTGCAAATCTAAATTTGTCTGTCAGCTGATAGGTACTTGGTTGTTATGTTTCACACCATAATTCCATAATCCATTTAATCTGTCATTGCTCACTGCTGCTGATTAAAGAGGCCAGTCCCATCTTCCTCCTCCATATTATGGCCATTCATTCCCACTATCTCCATTGAATCAGTATGGGCATTTGTGTGAGGAACCAAACCAAAGAACGGAGTAAACTGAAAACCAAATCGTTTTTTGGTTTCTGCAGGTTATGAAATTCATCTGGCAACAGACTACCTTAGTTTCATGAGGAAAGCACAAAAACAAGAACTGGCACAGGGGAGAGGCAGAAATAAGCAACTAGATGACAGTGGGAATGCCCTTTTCAGCAGTCACATTAAATTATGCCAGATAAAACAGATCAAGGAACTGTACTACTAATCTGCTAAACTAATCAGTGTAACACCTCACTTAGAGAGGGATGCGTAGGATTCTCTGTTAATAGAAGAGTAAATTGAGACTAGGTCTCCGAAACCACATGCTTAGTTTCTTCCAAAGATCTAGGCTACCTGAAGAAACACCCAGGTAAAACACTATAGTTTCCATTATACCATAGTGATAGGATTCTAATGATCTCTTCTAGCTTTAAAATCTATGCAAGTTATGTGAGAATAGCCTTACCTTCAAGTACACCAGCATATTAGAAATTTATCAATGCCCTAACAAATTATTTACGTTTCTTAAGAAAGAATTTGCACCTTTTATCCATTGGTTTAACTACTGCCATGAATACCTGGAGGACAGTTGTTAGTCTTCTGCATTCACTGGCAGCTAATCCTCTTCCTTCCACAGTGTAGGGGAAGGAAGAAAAAACCAGACAAACCATTAGTATCCACAATTATAGTGTAATTCTTCCTATTCGCAGTACATACAATATCCTAACTGAAGCCACAAGTCCATTTTCTCCCCACTTTAGAACATGATGAACTCCTCATTAAATAAAAAAAAAATCCCTCAATACATCATTTACGGGGTCTGCATAAACATTGATAAGACTTCCATGCTTGTGCATCCAGTCCAATGGTGAAAGCAGGCATGTAGGCTGCTTTATTCCAAAACCACAGAACTTCAGTCAAAAGAGGTGCTTAAATGTCTGGAATCTAAGGCTTTTTTATACTGAACTTCACACTTCTTCCTGTATTGAGTTTTACTAAGATACTGAAATATGCTATTATGAAAAGCTGATCCAAAGGACAAGATTTATAGATACCTTGCTACCAAGGGGGAAAAAAAATATAATCAAGAGGAATGAAGATATGTTCTACAGGTTTTCACTGCCTCCTGCTGGCCTCGAAGCCAACGTTTTCACAGGCATATGGTGCTAGGGTATCTGCCATTATTTTGCTCACTTTGCCACCAAGACAGATTCTCAACAGTCGAGCCCATAGAGAAAGATTCATGCACTGGGCTTCCAGCTCACGGGCTCAGCACTGCTGAGTACGTAACAAGGTGCAGTGGTGTTGATCTCATCTTCCAAGTGCATGGCTGGATGATCAAACAGATCTTTGATCCAGCTGCTTTTGGCACATCAAGTTTGAAAGCACGATAAAAGCTGCAGAGCTACTCCCACAGCTCAAGACCTGTTATCTAGTAATGTCTCAGAACTCCTGTGACTTCTGCTCTGGTGCAGCCTCCCAGTTTGACATCCCTTGGTAGCCATGGTCTCCCTCTCAACAGGTGGCTTGAAGTGCCACCAAGGAACTGGCACAATGGTGACATTACGAGCAGCCTGTTCTTAGCTGGGCTAATTAATACCATGTTGCGCTCAGGCTAATGCAGCTTTATTGCTTGCAATGCACAAGCTCTCTTTCCTGAGGTTAGCTCAGACCTTTGTTATCCTGCAGTAATATACAACAAAAATTCAGGGAAAACAAATTTTTAGTACACACTGTCATATACACACACACCCCCCCCCCTTTCAGCAGGTTGCCCACAGGCACTGTTGCTACACAAGATGATTCAGGTTCCTAAATTCCACAGAATTCAAGCCAATGTTTAGCACACATCACAAATGTTGGTTCTTAATGTCTCATTTCAAAGGTCTTAACTGTTAAATTCTGCTATAGATCAGCTCCTCTGGCAAACTTCAAACTTCAGTAGATTCCTCAAAAGTACCTAGCTAGGTTGCAGGCAGAGCAGAAAGTTTTACTGAAACCACAGAGGCCTATAGGAAAAGGAGAATTAAAAAGAAAAAACAAAAAACCACACACACACACAAAAAAAACAAGCGCCCACCTAACCAACCCCTTTCAATGACTGGCTTTGCCACCTACACATAACTCCTAAGGAGTTCATCAGGAATACTCAGTTCTGCACAACACATATTCAGCATTGTAGTTCCAGTTTGAAAGTTCACGATGCCAATGCCATTAGGAGGCTGAGCTTAAGTTATTCAGCTCATTTATTTTTAGACTCTGCAACAATTAATTTGGCACTCAAGACACCTTGAAAAGAATCCGGCTGGGAGAAGGTATCTGCTGCTCTATTACACATCTTAAGAAACATGTGGCACGATCCTGTGAGACATAAGGAAATCTGCAAAAACAACATGGAGTTTCTTCCCCATTGTGCAACTTCCCACTAGAACTCAGCCCTCCAGCCAACTATTTTCTCTCTCTCATATACAAATATCTTCCAGGCTCTCTGAGGAATGTAAGTCCAATATTTGAGTTTCTGGGAATTCAGTAAAAATAGAGCAGAGTATTTCTCTTCTTGACTCTGTAAGGTAAAATACCTAAGGCTGAGGATTTCAATGTTTCCAACAAAAGTGGAACTTCCACCTTCCAGAGCCACAGAGTTCTACCACTCCTCTTCCCCTTGACGGCAAACCAGGACTTCAGTGAACAGTATCATGGTCAGATCATTGTGTCATTTCTCTTGTCTTGGACATTCTCTTCCAGATCTTGTTTTCTCAAGTTTTAAAACCATCAAATAGTACTCTTTTTGGTTTGCGTGTTTTGGTCTTTGGTTGTGATGTGTTTGGTTATGATTTCAGATCTGGGCAATCTGGTCTAGCGGAGGGTGTCCCTGCCCATGTCATGGGGGTTGGAACTAGGTGAACCTTGTGGTCCCTTCCAACCCAAACCATTCTATGATTCTTTGTTTTGTGTGGTCTTTTCAGTTTGGTTTTGTTGTTGTTGGTTTTCTTGTTTTGGTGGGCATTTTGTGGTGGTTCTTTTTTGGGGGGATGTGGTGGTTTGTTTGCCTTTTTCTTTTTTTAAAAGGGAGAAACAAGCCGTAGACAAGTTCCAACAGTTATGCTAAGGTAATTGCTGCTGTAAATACATTTTGGAGTATACAGACTTCATTATATTGCCACTCCTGAATTAGAGGCCTATAAAAGAAAATACTACATTCTGATTTCTCAAACTACCTCATCAAGTCAGATGGAACAAAAGTTATGCAAATATTGCATGTATAAGCATATATATGCATGTATTTTAACCTATGAGTCCATGCATTACATGATTAACTCTAGGGGTCTAAGTCTTCTCCAGTTATGGAAGTATGTCTCATTATAGCAAACACACCAAAACATACTCAAGTCTTGCAGTCCTCACACACTATTCTATATACAAAGGGCAGATGGCATTTCCATAGAGAAAAAGGAGCTTCAAAGTCGCACTTGGCAAAAGCAACCTTGTGGACTGCACTTGCAGGGCTTCTCATTTGTGGATATTTGATCACCATGCATTTTATTTTTCAGCTCTGATATTCTACGTGGATGATTTGTTTTCAAACCACTGAGCAGAGTTAAATTCCACTCTAATTATGCTCCTCCCCCAAGGAATCAATGCAGTCCTTTACATTTAACCTTTTATCACGTCTGATTAATCATAAGGCAAATCTTACCGTTTACAAAAGATCAAGCAGAACTCTAAGTTTGAGACTGTAGCAAGCGCTTGTTCTTTCCAAGAGCATCTCAGCAAACAGGGCAGATGGAACTCAAAAGAGCTCATGGACATCAACCAGAACATATATCCTTCCAATACAAGTTACTCAAACTCAGTCAAGTTAATTTTAGGATCAGAATTTACATACATTGTGTCTATTTGTAGATTACAATGTTGGTCTGCTGATATAAGGCAGTTATCTCTGGGGTATATCCCTGCTAGTTCTAAGCATACAGAGGCTTCTTCTAAATCTTAATACTTCACTTTTTTTTTTTTTAAACAGCTAGGAAAAAAAACCCTCTAAGTATTAGACACAACACAGAGACTTTACCTCAAAAGTCTGTTTCAACCAGGCAGGCTACACAAAGGATACTGCAAACAGATTGCATGGTATTTCTGCAGCTACGCAGCTGCAACCGTACCATCCCCTCCCAAACAAGGCAAAGATATGGAAACTAAAAACAGAAGCCTGCTCTAGAAGAAAGTATTATATATACAGGATTTTTTTTTCCCACCTTGATTTTGGGTTTTATCCGAAAGAGAAAGATCAATCCCTCATTTCTTATTTGTCACAATCCTTCAGGAACAAGATTCCCTGTGGCATGTGGGTATATTCTCCAAGCACAAAGAGGAAGTAGTCCAGAGAATTTCATTCATCTCAGTATCTTTACCTGTCTAAAAGTCAGACATCTAATCTAAACTAGACATCTAGGCTGCCTCAACAGAGTGAGAAGCACCTCCAGTCAGTGATTCATCTCACCCTAAAAGTAATATTTCATTCAGGGGGAGAGAGACCTGCACAGGTACCTGGAGAGTACAGCCACTCTTCCCTGACCAGAAAAGGGGCCTTCCTGATGAGCATTCACAAACTTTCAGACAGCTGAAGTCCCAGAATTGCCCTGTCTCCAGGTGGCTCTACATCACAGCACAAGATGTTTACATCCACGCAAGCTTCTGACTAGGTAGCTGAGGGGCTGATGGTAACAGCCCTATTGCAACAGAATGGCAGGCACGGGCACAGTAAAACCAGTCCCAAGGGCTCATACTGCCAGTCCACGTGCTGCTCTGTCAATAGCGGGATGGCTGCTGCTTTGTAAGGCAGTTTAGGACTGTTGCCTAGGCCACCATCGCCACTGCCACATCTAACATGGAGGTTACAAAGCCCTGTTCGCAGAGCTTTGCAAATTGACACAGTTCTGTGGTTATTCAGTTATTTGGCTTTCACTCTGCAGAAGAGCATGACCAATGGACCAGTGCTGATCAATAGACAAGCTGCTTCTCTGCCATTTTGTAAGCTGGTCTTCAGTGTCTTGAAGAACCTGCAACTGCCAGAGCAGCGCTCTCAGGCATCCTCCAACCATCCCAGTAGCAAAGGGACCTCCTGTTTAAGGTGCACTCTTCTGGTAAGTTCCTTTCCACACCACATTCAGTAACCTGTACCCTGAACTGATCATTCTTCCTCCAATGAACTCATTTCATGTGAAGAATGGGAATTTTATTTCCTATCACAGAGAGAAATTATGGGAACATTTTTGTCTCCTACAAAGAAGTAAAAGCAAAAGAGATATTACCTCCAAATACCACCTGCCATCCTGAAACCCTATTACTAAAACTGCTGCTAAGAAGTGTAGTTAGAAAACGCCTGTATCTGCTGAGGGACTGGTTACACAAACTGTCACAAACACTGACAGCAAACAAGAGGAGTGTTCTTAAGGACATTTAAATAAATCCATGAGCATTGAGTAAACTGGACCTCTCAGAAGAAAAGCAACAGAATATAAAGCTTTACACCACAGGTCACAGTTCAAAATTGGCACAGCTCAACAGCAACTGGAAGGCATTGCCAAACGGAAGCTTTTGTTTTCATCTACAGAAGCATGCTGATTCCACAGTGTAGAATTAGGCTTTTACAATAGCATGTGATAGCTGCTTGATAGTTCAGCCTCTTAAAAATAATCTAAACATCAAGAATCTCCACCATCTAATAGGACTTGATGCAACAAAGACTCTGACATCCCCCAAGGAGGGGACATTGGGTTTGAGACACATCAGTGGTGAAAAATGGAACTTTCAGCAGCTTGTGCTGCTGCTGTTGCTGAAAACCATGCCTGTCTGCTCTACGAAGGCAACGTTTCACAAGCACAGTGTTCAGACTTAACAAAATTTGGGGAAAAAAAAACCCACCAAAAAAGGGTTATTTCAAAACATGTAGATGTTTCCAAGAGATCCTTGAAGATGAAAGGCAGAAGTTAGCTGGACCAGTTGTGCAGAACGCTCAGTGCAGGTTTCTAAGCTCAGAAAGCCAGAAGTTGCACAACTGGAAGTTAAATTTTATGTATTCAGCAGCACTGGACTGGGAGAGGCACAGCAACTCTCAGGATTTCACAATGGGGACTCTTCTTTATTCATCCTGCCTAATTATATACTGACACTGGAAAAAATTACATTATGAGGGCAGTTAATGTCTCTAAGTAACTGTCACTCACAGACATTCTGCAATGCTTTGCTACGTCTTCCAAAGCAGGCTATTTGAAGACTGGAAACCTTGGTTCTTATACAATTGTCTGAGGCACATTGTTTTCTTCAGCCTTGTGTTATAAAAGCAGCTGCAATACCTGTTGGCCTAAGACATCTCATGTGCGTTTCATTTATCTTTCTGGATCAGCCACTGGAAACCTGGCCCCGACACTAAGAAAGAGATTATGAAAACTGGTCAGAGTTAAGAGTGTTTGTGTTTAGCTTGGTTGCAGTTAACAATGCTTTCTTTCTCTAAAAAACTAGATGAAACTTGCATTTTAGGTCTCAAACGCTTGGGTCTTATCTTACCCTTCACCAGAACTAATGCAGACTCAGTACGCTGCTGGGAGCATTGAGGACTGGGCTTCAAGAGCTGGCCACATGACGTTCATGATTTGTTGGCTGGATAGGAAAAAAGCAGGAGGCTGAGTGGGTTCAAGCATCTGAGAAAACAGGGGACTGAGGAATGAACACAGGTAGCGACTGAGGTCCCAAAGTCTATTAGCAACACAGAAATTAAATGACTGAACTAAGAAGTCTCAAGCTTTACATGTTAGGGACACTGACCCAGCCAAGTTTTCAAGGTTATGCATCATTAGATATTTTGATCTCTAGTATGAATAGAAGAATGAACACAGAACAAGGACCTTGAAATCTCACCTGTGTGTCTAAATACTCTGATTTTCAAGATCAAACCTTAATATTGTAAAGCATCAGGCAAGAATTTAAAGAATAGAAGAGTCAACCACTCTCAATCTACTAAATGAATGAAAAAGACCTTCCACAGAACCACATCGAATAGGCCTTGCCAGGCCTGGTTCTAGTTACGTAGTCACTCACGCTAACATTTCTATGGTACCAAACAGTAGCTTATCTAGACATGCACTAGGACATAGAGCTACTGCTCTGTCAAGGCTGCTTTACAATGTGCTTTCAAAGGAAAGGACAAGTAAAAATCCTGCACTTATACTCTTTTTTTTCACCTTCAAATCTGCAGTAGCTTCTCAGAAGACAGTATTTCGAGCAGGAGCATTTGAAATATTTTGTGGACAAAACGTAAGCATGGCAAACAAACAAGCAGTGGCCTCTTTTGCCTAGTGCTCATTAGCTATTCAGCTATAGACTCCTCCAAAACAATACTGCACAGGTGAACACCATTAACCTTGCTGACAGATACAGCAGGATGTATTTGAGTGCACTGATATAAATGAAGTTGGAGTATAGGTATGCACGCACACACTTTTAATAAGCCTCAACGTCTCGTACAGTAAGATTTCCAGATCCTAATTATTGCCTCAAATGTTAAAATAAGCAAGCATATAGTGTTGTCACCTAAGCTGATATTCTCATTTTTCCCTCATGAAATCATCCTTTAAATAAAATCTTTTCACCACGTTCTTCACAGCACACCTGTTCAATTCTACTTGGTCCCCAGGACACACAATCATGCTCCAGCAGTACTCTGGGGATGATGTGACAATATATTGGCATAGGTGTGTGAAAGAAAAAACAAAGGGGGGTAAGTATATTTTCTGTTTACTTAAATGGGAAAATTAGCTTGGTACTAGGTATTCCGGCTGTACTAATTGGTTTTTGCTCATCTGCGCAGATCAGCTAAGAAAATCCATGGTATGCACTGTATTAGAATTGCTTCACACCAAACATCAGCTATTATTCCAGCAATTTGTTTGATGCCATGTGATCTTGCACAGGCTAAATTCGTAGAATCACAGAATGGTTTGGGTTGGAAGGGACCTCAAAGACCATCTAGTTCCAACCCCCCCTGCCGTGGACAGGGACACCCTCCACTAGACCAGGCTGCCCAAAGCCCCATCCAACCTGGCCTTTGAACACTGCCCGGAATGGGGCCTCCACAGCTTCTCTGGGAAACTCCTAGTGACTTTAAATGGAAGTTTACCTCAGTTGTACATTTCTGGTCAATGCCTGTGCTCAGGCACAGTTATATCACATAGCAAAAATGAAGTTGCAAAGGGCATAAGCTGAAGAGGAAGAAAATTCTATCCACCTTTATTTGGTAAGGTCTTGGGGTTTTTTTCCCCAAAAAAGATAAAAGTAGTTCCACAGATAAGAGAAAGACTAGTCAGACCTGCAGACTAAAATATTTTATGTACCCACACCTTTGTGAAGATAACTTACTGAATAGTCATTTCAGCCATTGCCTTCTCCTTGTGATATTCCCCGATTTATTTACTGAAAACAGAAAACTTCTGAGTACCCTGCATTAGGGGAATCACACCAAAATGCAGCTGCTTTATGGTCAGTTTTCTCTCTCTATCATCTCTCTGAGCATCTGTGCACAATGTTAGTGATTATGAGTTGCACCATTCATTCCCCAGCACGAGAAAAAGAGCCAGAAATTCTGCTGTGTATTTTTCTGCCAAGCAAAACACAAGTCTCTCTGGAAAAGGGAAGGAAAGTGGAAAGAAAAGAAGGTGCCCAGGTCTGTTACATTCTTTGTCCTTGTTCAGAAGAAATTTCCAAGTGCAAGGGAGAACAAATCATATACAGCCCTAACTTAAATCCTCCTGTTGTCCTGTCTTAAAGCGTGGCCATACACCAGGTTACGGCATGACTATAACAAGCCGACAGACATAATTTCTGGCTAATTTTATTTTTTTCCCCAGTCTTCAAAATATTTGACCATTGGAGCAGAAATCAAAGAACATAAGTTTTTCTATCAGACTTACAATTTTGGAAAGAACCGAGTATTCATTTTAAATTTTTGTCAGAGAATTTCAAACAAAGAAATCATATTTGGACCACACTGCCTAGCAATGAAACTACCTAGCAACAGATAACAGAAAATATATCTTCTATTTTAAATCAAAGTAAGGCGGTGATCATGTAACAGTGACTTATGCTACTTTTCACATTCATTATAAAGATCTTTCTGTAAAAATAGTCTTTAATTTCTTGTATTTTGTTGAAGTCCAGATTTTCAGAAGGAAAATTTTCAGAGACACTATACTGTCATTTGTGAGTTTACAAGTACCCTCTATTGCCTTCCTAAAATCAATTACATTCCTTCAATTTAAAAATGTAGTATGATCCCTATGGTGACAGGTGTAGCATAGCACAATAGAGCTGACTTCCTTTATTTCATGGAAAAGAATTCCCAAAAGAAATTGAAGCTCCCTGTGCACAGCCCTCTGATGAAATACCCCACCAATGAACATACTTCTCCCAGCCAGGAACAATTTTAGATTACCTTACAGTGTATTATCTTTCTTAAAGGTTTTCCTTTGTTTTTATTTGTCTATTCAATCACATGGCACCAATGGGACAACAGCTTGTCACACCTTGGGTTATCTAGTCTGTCCTCACAGGATCTCTGCAGTAAAAAAAACAAACAAACAACAACAACAAAAAAAAAACAACACCACAACAAAAAAATCTGTTAAAAACTCTATTCACTGGAGTCCACCTCTGCTTCCTTAGAAGAAGAGCAAAGCCACCAACAAGTGCAAGGCCACAATGGCCAGGCAGCAAATCCCATGGGTATGAGGGTGCATAGAGAACCATGGCTGCCCTGACTTGTGCTTGTATTCAAGGGAGTGTTCACACAGGTTCAAAACAGGGCAACCAAAATGACAGCAGCAAGACACAACTGACTTTTGGCCTCCCCAAAGGAAAAGCCTGGCCAGCCCAAAAGAATCAGAGGACTCTGTTTAGTCTTTTTAATTAGCTGCTTTTCCTCAGTACCCTTTTAATTATTTTTACATGGCACCCGCTAGGGAGGCTCCACAGAACTCATTTTTCTTGAGGGAAGAGAGATCTTGGGGCCCCTGGCAACATCCTTCTATTTTGCTTTCTCTGAGACTGGGCTCTTTACTGGTAGAATCAGGCAGGACCATTACAGCTAATAAGCAGTTGGCCAGATGGTGCCTGTCCAAAGGTGTTGGCTTCACAGACAACTGGAACTTCTCTTTGGGAATAAATCAGTGATACAGGAGAGACAGGCTGCATTTCAATCAAGCACAAGCAGACAGACTATTAGTGGAGATAATTACCTTTGCTTCCCTCCCCCTTCCCCAAAACCAGTAGATGCAGAACCTGGGGAGTGAGAAACAAAGGATCCCCAGGGCTGAAAAGAACATTCTTCCAAACACTACAAGTAGAAAGCCAAGTGTTATTTCTTCAGATGCTATCAGCACTTACACCCCC
>VWZZ01006096.1:4033-19550 GCA_013399095.1 Psophia crepitans
TTGAGTTAAAACCCCAAAAAAAACCCCAAACACTCAAAACCCCCCAACCAACCAACCAACCAAAGGAATTGACCCTTCATTTGTTTTGGTCATAAGGAGGCTGTAGAAACTGAGTATTGATTTGGCTAAGAACATTTTTCCAATTTTACTGTTATAATAGTCACAGAATTGGTTGGAATAAACAAATTGGTGAGGGTTTGTGGTCTAAGAGTTGTGCAGGCTCCCATGCAACCCTAGGAGACTGTAATATATATATATATATATATAAAGGCCAGGCAGTTGATTATCTGTTAAAAGATACAGTACAGCATTTTGCCTTGTGATGTTAATGGGGGGAAAAATATATGTGTTGATATGTAAAAACTGCTGGTACTAAAGAAATGGGAACGAATACCTCAAAATCCTGGGCAACTGTCTGTTGCCTTTTTTATTATTAAAAGAAAAAAAATAATGCTTCATTTCAAAGGAATCTACTTTCTTTTCAGAGAATGCTCATATTTTTATGCATTATAAACTTTCTGTGTTAAAAGTATAATGTGACTTGGTGGCTTGAGCAATTGGTCTTGTATATAACACATTGTTAGAGATGGCAGAGATGTCAATACGGTCATTGGCTGTTTAATTTTTAGTTTGTATTCTTCCTTCTTTATCACAGAGTCACATTCTAAAAGTACATAATGAGTACACAAGCCACCTGCATAGGAAGACAAAAATTATTTTGCATTTTACTTTCAGCTCACTAACCTGTATCATGAATAACAATAGTAATCAAAAGTTTTTCTAGAAGAAAGAATTTGTGTAAAATTAACTGAGCACACAAGGGACTAGATGGAAGTTGCTTTCACAATCTGTTTCTGGGCTTCCTGAGTTGAATGCCATTGCCACAATGTATTCTTAGAATGTGACAAGATTTAAAACTGGAACAGGTAATTGCAGAGGCCGGTTATGGCCTTTATCAAGGTTGCGTGGCAGCTCTGTGAATGAAGGGTGCTTTATAATGTAATGTACCACACTGTGCAATGTACGAAGACGTCAGAGTATTAAAGCCTTTGGTCTGCCCTACATTCTTGGAGACTGCCAATGGGATAAAAACCTGATACAATGCCAAAAAGTGGAGTCTAGAAGCTGTTTGTTATTGATGGACGTAGAGGTGTTAAGAGAAAGATCTCTTGCTTTTATTCTGTTCTACACATGAAATTGCAAAAGGTGAGAAGGGAAGAAGGAAAAGATGAAGGGCAGATTTTGATGCACCAGACAATACCAGAAGATGCTTTTAGTGGCTCTTTCTTCCCATCTTCATAGAAACTGCAGACTTCATAGGTCATAAATAGAAAAGAAAGAATAGGAAGGGTCGGAGGAGGGGAGGCTGATACTTAGTGGTTTGGTACTTTGCTGTTCAGTTAATGCTTATTCCTATTCGCTTACACTCGAGTAGGGATGTTCCATAGTGTTTCTGTCCATATAGCAAGGCATTCTGTAACCAGAAAATTTGACACAACAGGTACGTGTTTTGTTCCTGAAGCTTGCAGTCTGCCAGACTATAGAAGTGTCCAATATGTTTCTGAAATTAATCTTAGTTTATTTATATTCTCTGGTATTCCTTGTTTAAGAGATTGACCTGCTTCAAAAGAACTACTTTGCTATTTTTTTGTCAGATATGAGAGAATTTAAAATGTAATGGCTTTACACAGAGGAGTTAACAGGAGGTTAGTTAATTCATCAATCAGAAAATGAATTAAAACATTAACTCTTTCAGCTGTATCTGTGTTTATCTTTTTACCCTGTTAGTTAACATAACATCAATATTTATAGGTAGAAGCATATATATAATACAGACACGAGTGATATATCTGTGTTTCCAATACTTCTCAAATGTAGCTATTGGCAGTTTAACCATACTCAACAATTCCTGTGTAATTATAGTCTCACACTGAACAACTTTTTTTTAATTGCCTTACTAGCAGGAATGAAATCAGTTTTATGATTGAATGAAATAGCAGCCTTTATATAAACATACATATTCTGTTGGAGTGCCCTAATGACATTTGTTAAAATAAGGGTAATTCTTCCAGAACAAAAAAAGGATTGTGGGACAAGAATGATGGAGAGAGGCTGTCTTCTCCTGTATTTTTACCTCCACTTTGAACTCCACAACATGGATAAGCTTAAGCTAAACAAACCTCAGGAGTACTAGTATTCACAAATCCGCAGTACCATTTGAAACAGAAAGCAAGCTAAATTACAAACCAATATACATCAAATTGCAAAGGATGATACACTTGTAATTGGTAGCATATTTGAGAAATATGGGCTAATCTATGAAAAACCTACCCTTTTTTCATAGTTTTTTCTACAGAGTGTAAAACTGAAAATAAGGAAAGGGTCTGCATTGAGTGCTGACTGGTAACTGCATTATTCTTGTTCCTGGTATAGTGGCTTAGTCTGTGGGAAAAACATCTAAATGTGTTAATTTCTATAGAGCTTAAATTGGTTTGGAAATACAGTGTGTAGTTGTGAACTTAGAATTATTTGCAAGATTTGGTAATATGAGTAGCAAAATAAAACTGAGTCATAACTCTAGAGGTAAGTGTTTTTGATGCCCTTGTAGAAGAGGCTACCAAAATGAACAACAAAATATATCTTTAAAAATCAAAAGCTAAATTTAGCATTTTCTGAGTTACACTAAAAATTAGTCATTAAAAATCTACATTCTTTATTTACAAGATTACATGAAATTTTACATTGTCCTTGCAATATGACTTTCTTAATATTGAACAAGATGAAAAACTGAAAAAGAATTGTTGAAGAGCTCAACATTCTTTGAAATCTTAGTGATTTTTTTGATAGTGTTAGTGACTTAGAGTAGTTATAATTTAGAGAACTCATCTGCCTGACCACTCTAAAAACTCACCTGCACCCTAACAATTTCCAATTAGAATTCCCAGTTGAGTAAGTTACAAAATAAATAGGGAAAAAATTGCACTTGTCTTTTTTTTGTTAAGAAACTGACTCTGAATTATTTTAGTTTCTCTTTAAAAAAAAAAACCACAACAAACCACTATTCTGCAAGCATACTATGGAAGTCTAAATTAATTGTTCTAAGTTCATAACTATGTATAGACTTTCACATCCTCTAAGAAAGATATTAGATGAGATCTGTTGGCTGACATTTATCAGCAGATTGTGTAACTTTTATTAGAATCTTTTCATTACTTTGCTTTAGAATGATCTGTTTGGTTCTATAATTACTTTTTCAGATGTTAGTGTTCTACAGTCCCATGGAACTTTCCAGTATCCCAATAGGTACTGAAAAGCAATATTATTGTAAGAGGAATTCCTTAACGTTCTTTTTAATGTCCTTATTGCGAGTTATCTAGATATGATGATATTGAAACAGCCACTACAAAACAACTTCCTGAACAACAGTATTTTTCAGAAAATGTATTGCTGCTATCATTATCATGGTTTGAGTACACTTCTTATTCTGGCTTTTCCCCCATGATGATTTTATAAGCAATTCTGTGTGAGTATCAGTGGTTCTATGACAGTGAGTAATCATTCTATATTTTTTAGGATTCATTTAATTATTTTAAATTTAAATTGCTCTGGTGTGGAATAAAACTGCGTGAAATGTAATAAAGTGGAAGTATATATTCAGTTTTGTGGGTTAACCCTGACAGGCAGCTAAGCCCCACACAGCCACTTGCTCATTTACCACCCCGCAGGAGAATGGGGGAGAGAATTGGAAGAGTTGAAAGTGAGAAAACTCCTGGGTTGAGATACAGACGGTTTAATAAGTAAAGCAAAATCCATGCACGCAAACGCAGCAGAACAAGTAATTGATTCACTGCTTCCCATGGGCAGGCACGTGTTCAGTCATCGCCAGGGAAGCAGGGCTCCTTCGTTCTTAACTTGGTAAGATGAACGCCACCACTCTGAATGCTCCCCCCCTTCCTTTTTCTTCCCCCAGCTTTATATGCTGAGTGTAACACCATATGGTATGGGATATCCCTTTGGTCACTTGTGGTCAGCTGTCCCAGCTGTGTCCCTCCCCAGCTCCTTGTGCACCCCCAGCCTGTTTGCTGATGGGACAGTCTGAGAAGCAGAGAAGGGCTTGATGCTGCATAACCACTGCTCAGCAGTAACTAAAACATCTCTGGGTTATCAACACTCTCTTCAGCACCAATTCAAAACGTAGCACCATATGTATTACTATGAAGAAAGTTAACTCCATTCCAGCCAGAACCAGCATACACAGTCATGACTAAAACATACAAATGAAGCTGTAAGCAATATTTAAATATTTCCTCTCCCCCTAAGATAAAAGCTAACTGTGTGGCTAGTAGTGTGATTTAGTGAAACCTCATCACCATGAGCTGTGCTTCTTAGCTATTGTCAGCTTTCTTTATTGGGCTCCTAGGACCTCTTAGACCCTGGAAAGGACGTACTGTTCTGTTTCTACTACCTATTGTGCTATTACTTCATGTAGTACATTCAGTTTGAAATTCAGGGCGACTTCAGAGTGCCATGCTGTATTATAGTTGTAAATATTTTTCTAATGTAGTAAATGGGTATAGTACCAGATATTTAACCTGCATACATATATATATATATGTAAACTATGTAATAACAGTGGTATAGAATCCTAAAGGCCAACAGATAACATTCATTCATTCTCCTTTGCAATGACCACTGTTTTGTAACTGATCATGCTGTGTCATTTATGGATTCTCCCAGGAATTCTCACAGGTGAATACTCTCTTGTCCTGTGTCCTGGTTTCAGCTGAGAGAGAGTTAATTTTCTTCACAGTAGCCAGTATGGGGCTGTGTTTTGGGTTTGTGCTGGAAGCAGCCTTGATAGTGGAGAGGTGTTTTTGTTGTTGCTGAGCAGTGCTTGCACAGGGAGCTGGGAGGGGACAGACAGGACACCTGACCCCAGCTGACCAAAGGGATATTCCATACCATATGACGTCATGCTCAGTTTATAAGGGGCTTGGGGGAAGAGGAAGGGGGGGCAGCGGCATGTTTTATCTAGCGTGTTTTATCTAATTTACTGATTCAATCTGAATGCTCTAATATTAAGGGAACAATCATGTTTGCCACTCGTTCACCTCTAATGACCAACAACAATATATTTTTTTTAAAACAAAATTCACTTTCTATTACATATATTTATCTTCTGGTTATTTTGGAGGGGAAAAAAAGGGGAAAGGAATACTGCTGTTTGAAAACAGAACCCTCTAGAGATGTGAAGAATAATTAATCAGTTAAGATAATGGTTTCTACAATCTGTTTCTTATTGTCTTTTGCTGGGGAAGGATCAGGAGGCTTCTTTGTTAGTTTGGAGCAGTATAGGGAAGGCTGCTTGCCTCACCTGGTTGCTCTGGTTTTATGGGAGGTTTTTTGGCTCTTTTTTTTTTTCTTTTTTGAATGCACGGGTGGGATCTTTCAGACTAATAGCTAAAATGCCAAAACATAGGCTATTGGTAATCCTTAATACCTAAACAGTTTTCAAAGAGAATTGATCACCAGCGCAAGGTTGATAATTTGAATTTCTAGAAATGAAAAAATTTTTGGTGGTGAAAGGTAGAGAATGAACCTGATATTTCCCAGGAGCGCTCCTTCTATCTGCTTTCCTTGCAGAGCTAAAGCAAGCATTTGAATAACATTTTGCAGTTTTGGCATGTCTTTTTTTGCATTTTTCATAACTTCCATGTTGCTTAATATTGTACGTATTTCATAAAACTGAGATCTTCCTGCTTTAGAGAACATCTACATCTTTTGATTATTCTTGTGAAGATAACTTATCAGATGCTTTTAAATGCTATTTCTGTTCTGGAGAAAGTGTGCTGAGCAGAAAAAAAAAAAGGCAAATACAAGTCATGTACGGTGAAAATGTTTCCTAAAACTGGAAAGTCTTTGGATGGATACCATAGAATTGCACTCTTCGTAAATAACTTGGTGGAGTTAATCCAGTTTTTAATGCATATGTGTCTCATTCTATTAATTAGAGAGAAGCCATTTTGAAACATAGCATTTTCCCATCCAGTTTGCCTCAAGCCCATTTAGTTGATAACTTGCAACTGCTACAGTGTATGTTCTCACCCTGAGTACCTATTCTAGAGGTTTTGTGCATGTGCAGTAGAATCTGATGTTTAATAAAAGCATCATTAGCATCCACACAGACGCATCAGGGGAAAAAAAATACCTGTTTTCAAATTCAATTATTGCTGTGTTTTTTCATTTTGACATTCTTTTAAGGATGAATAAAGAGTTTTCTATTTGTACACCATATGCTTCAGCCCCATAACAATCTTGGTGGCCCTCCTCTTGACATGCTATAGTATGCCAATGTCTTTCTTGTACCGGGGAGGGAGGGGGGCAAAAAAACTCAATGGAGATGCAGACCCCCAAGTGCCAAGTAAAGAAGGAAGTGGTTGTTTTTTGTTTGTTTGTATTATTTTGGTTTTTTGTTTGTTTGGTTTCCTTTTTTTGACCTGCTGGCTATGCTGTTGCTGATGCAGCCCAATCTACTGCAAAGACTTGCTGTAGATTTCTGTTCAAACTGTCTGCCAGGACTTCAATATTGGTTTTTGGTGGGGTGTTTTGGTGGTTTCTTTTTATTTTTGTGTGTGTGTGTGTGTAAAGCTATTCCATAGGCTGTGAGCTGCCAGTACTGACTGTTGCACAGAGTTAGTCTATCTGAGACTCCTTTGCTGAATTTCGTGAGGTTCCTGTCAGCCCAGGAACCATCCTGCCTCATTTCTTTTTTTATCAGTTTATCAATGGTAGCCCAGTATGCTGCCTGGGATTACTATTTATATCCAGGGATTTAGGGTAAAGAAGTATTTGGCTTTCTTACTACAAAAATCTCTGTGCTGCTTTCAAAGTTATTCTGATTCTGTAATTGGACAAACACAACTGAATTAAAGGCAAACACATTTACTATGTATTATCTCTTGGATTATTTTTTGTATACCTAACATCTTTTTTAAAATTAAAATACTTTTTCCAACTTTTTTCTTTCTTTAGTGTTTAAGAATGATGGAAGTTGAAGTTTATATTTGCCTCTGTAAATTTAAAAAATTCAGGTCTATTTTAAATACAGATACTAATTATTTCTTAATGAAGTCTTAAGTAGTCTAACACTCTTTATATTCGATCTGAAATAAATAAAAAACCTAGTATTACTATTGGTTTGGAAGTTTTGTTCAGTTTTGGGTTTACTAGTTAAAATTTACTTGAGACTGTTGGGTATGAGAAAGTCTAGGTATATGTGAGTAAACTCTTAGAAGTTTCTCCCATGATTATCTGGTACTGCAATCAGTCCTCTTCACAGGAGTGTTTGCTGTTAGACAGTTGCAGCTTGTTGTTAGTTATGGCAGTTGAAGAAAGACCTCTACTGTCATTGACTCAAGATAACTCCCTTTCAGTTGAAATACATATTAATGCAAATTCATCTGCAGCTTCAGACGTACGGTAAATTGTTTCTTCACAAGTTTAATAAAGAGCATTCTGTTTGTGTAATAGCCTATTTTCCATTCTGTTTCAGTTTGGGTGCGTGTTGCAGCAATAGATTATTTCAGGTAATGTCCACTATGGCTGGACAACCACAGATGACGAACAAAATTAGGAGAGCAGTGAAAGACCAACCTTCCAGAATACCAAAAATAGATCAAAGACCTTAAGCCTTTGAAGAGGGTGTGACTGTCACTGTAAACATGGTAGGCAGAAGAAAGTGGTGTACTAAACAGAAAAGTGAAAGGGGAAACCTGCATCTCCCACAAAAATTTTGTCCTTTAAATGAAAAGATTGAAGTCTGTATTTTCCATTTCTGGGAAGAATTTCTATGCAACAAAACATAGCATGTGCAGTTGTATACACGATAGCATGGTGGAGAGGACCCTCCTACTTCTGCTAAAAATAGTTCATGTCAGATCATGCATTATCAAGAGAATTTATGACTGTTTAGTCTGGTAATTCAGGATGCTTGACTACTTGAGACGGTATTAAGTCTCTGTCCCTGCTGCCAGTTTGAATTTGTGCCTTAAATCTTGGACAATCAATGGTGAAAAGGTAAATAAACAAGGTAGCAAAAAAAAACGATTGCATTTGTTTCTGTTGAAATATGAGTTCTTCTGCAGTGGAATATACACCTTTTGACTGCTGCAGAAGCCTAAATAGTAGTTGTTGGGTACTGACACAGAGGTCCATGTTTTGAAATTGAACTCAAGTTTGGCTGTTTTTGCTAAAATTGCCTTTTCCTTGTTGCATACTGCTTTCATTCAGTTATGATGATTATTTAGATACACTTAGTACAAGGTGGATTAACTTAAATTGTTCGGTGAGGGCCAGGTCTAATTTATTTTCAGCAATACCTTGTTTTATTCATAGCTGCATTAAGACAAAAATAATAGTTGAATTTAGCCATCCATTTTTAAAACATCAAATTAATTTCTGATATGGTTCACTGACATGATACTAAAAAGAAAACAAAATCCCAAACAAGCCCAACAACGACTACCAACAAAAACCTAACCAAAAACCAACCAGCCAAGCAAACAAACAAAAAAAACCTGCAGGAATTCTAGCTGTCTCTAGATTATGTTTCAGTTTCTTTGAAAGTTGTATTTTGGCGGGATGAGAATTGTTAGTCATGATGATCTGTCTGTCCCGGCTTCTTGGCTGGTTTTCTACGTGGTGCTAACTAACCTGTGGTTGTCAGAGGTTTTCATGTTTACAGATTTGTCATCAGTAAAGATATACCTACTTTATATAGTGTTTCTGAATAGTGTGGCAGAGATTATAGTTTCTGCTTCCCTTTTGGAGATGCTTTTTGGCTTTAGTATTTTGGGGTGTCTTTTTGTTTTGCTTTTGCCTGACTAGCTTGATGTTAAGCTAGAACAGTTGTTGAAAGCTCATTATTTTCTTTTTCCTGCTTCCAAAGTGGTGGGGTTTTTTCACTGCTGTGATAAAATTGTAACTCTCTAGAACTATTAATTATTTGGATTTGTGATACAACATCTATCACAACTGAATGAATGTAAAAAACAATTTCAGTGGCTGGGGCTTATAGTGCCAGTTTAAGATGAAACGTATCAATTTTGGATTATGTGTAAGTTTCAGACAACTGGAAAGTACTGCAGTGAATTTGGTGTATTTTTCTTTATTCCAATGTTATCCTGTGTATGCATTGGTTTCTAGGGTATAATGAAAGCAACCAGAATGGCATTGGAAAGTGATTTGAATATTCTAATAACAAAGTACATTGAAACACTTATGTATAAATGTCTTAAACAGCTGATAAATTTTCATACGAGCTGATAGTCAACTTACAATACGTATCTTTTAGGCAATTACGTTAACACTTGTGCTTATAACATTTTCCTAGTGTTCCTATTAATACTTTCCATGTAAATGAAGATTAACTACATGTAGCTCAGCTAGGGTATTCTGTTAACCTCCAACATAACATTTCATAAGACGGATGGATGTATAGAATTACATTACTTTTTATCTTAATTTCAATTTCCCATGGAATAAATGTTTTGTAGTATTTTCTAACCATAAATTATATATTTTTTTATAGTCATATATATATATATGTGTACAAATAGCATTGCCTCTGACTTTTGATGGAAAAGACCATACAAAATATAAGAATCTATGTGAATCATTACAGCCTTGAATGTGCAACTCTGACATATGGTTTGATAAAATGCATTTTAATATTTTCAGATTGCATCAGAAGCTGCTTCACTGTTAGACAAAATCATGATTCTATGATTCTATAACTGATTATGTTTTTTTAATGGGTGCGAAGTCATCTCAAGTTATCTATATGCAACCTCTTTACATGATATTTCTTCATCAGATGGATCATGATGAAATGACTACATTTCTCAAAATCTAGTTTTAATCTCTGTGTTCTGTGATATATATTTTTATTTAGTCTACCCTGAGCACTAAAGACTAACATGTGCCTGAAGCATGAATTAATACCTATTACAGATACATTCTTTTGTGTTCTAGAAGTGTTTAAACTAAAAGAGGGGAGATTTAGATTGGACATTAGGAAGAAATTCTTCCCTATGACAGTGGTGAGGCACTGGAACAGGTTGCCCAGAAAAGCTGTGAGGCCCCATCCCTGGCAGTGTTCAAGGCCAGGTTGGATGGGCCTTTGGGCAGTCTGGTCTAGTGTAGGGTGTCCCTGCCCATGGCAGGGGGTTGGAACTAGATGATCCTTGTGGTCCCTTCCAACCCAAACCATTCTGTGATTCTAAGTGCAGTCATCTAATACTATTCAAGCCATGTTCAATTCTGTTACAGAATAAGAGCATTGAGAGGTTACAGAAGATAGGAAAAATATGAAACGTCTGTTGTGTAGTATAAGGATACTAACTGCATATATCCCACCCTATGTATGTCCTATTGAATTCAAGTCATTAATGTCTTTTACATCAGTACTGTGTGTATTTTTATAATTCAGATTACTTCAAAATTTTGTAGTGGTGGTCAGCATTTAGATATGTAAGTCTGATTATTAATCTGCTGTCATACTGTAGATCCTTTTAGGATTTAAACTTAACTTCTAATATAGGGCATTATGACTATTTTTTTTCTGATAGCAGAATGGGCTACTCATGCTACTGATATGCGAGTGATTTATGGTACCAACAGCAAAGCATTTCATAAACACATCAGTCCATGTATGAATGGTATAGTACACAAAAAAATGACTCCTACAAGAAAGTTTTCTCCAAGTTTCATGTGAAATATTCAGTTAAGAAAACTTACTTCCTGTGTAAAAATTGAAAAATTGAGTTAAAATCGCTGGAGCTGCTGAAACTCTTTGTATAATTCCTTAAAAATTGGACTGTATTAGGTAATTTCCAGCTCCGCAGCTGTGTTTGCAGTTTCTTAACTTTCAGCGTGTCAAGTATGTCTGTCAACCTAATTCTAGTTCAACCTTAAGTCAGTAAGATCTTGAAAGTTGCTTATAGTAAAGCTTTGGTTACCTTGCTAAACTATCTCATAATATAGCTGGTCAGTATATGCAAGCTGTAAATATGTATTTCTGTTGCAGAATTGTTCCTTGTCTGTATTTGGCCAATTAAAATAAATATACTTTGAAAGTGTTGTTGAGTGTGTCATACAGATCAAGGATGCTGGCATGGAAGACTTCTGTGGGCAGAGAGTGATACCTAATAGTGTAGTATTTTGCACTCATAATCTGTTTTTATCATTGATTCTTTTGAACAATATTTATGAAAGACTTCATTGCTTTTGGAAAGATTTGTTCACTATCTGGTAGTTGAGTCCACTGGCAGTTGTTGTTCGATATCAACATTCAGTTGTATTTGGAGTTTGAAAAAAAAATCTCCCCTTCCCTCTTCTTTGAGTGATGACATATTTATTCACCCATAATGCTACTAGTGAAAATATGTGAAATCTGTCAGATTTAGGCTCTTTAACTTCTATGTATTATTGCAACACCTGCATTGTTGCTACTTAATGGATTTGTGGTACTTTTGAGGGGAGAAGAGCAATGCTTCTTTTATTATTTGGAAACTCTTTGAGTTTTCTGAGTTCTTGTTTTTTTTTTTAATTCTTATAAATAACCCTTAATTTCTGTAGTTGGTACAAGGTTGTCCATATGTAGAGTTTACGTAGGGGAATGTTGTATCTGACAGCTATTAGTCAGATTCTTTATGCTGGGAGTGATGACAAAGGGCTGTCATAGTATTGCTTGTTTAAAAGAGCATATACCCTTTACTTTCTACTGACAGTAATAGTTTCTATAATTATATAATATATATAATTAGACCCCTGTGGTTGGGATGGGTATCTTAAATCATTTTTAGGAATGTTTTTATAGTGTCTTTTTTGTTTTGTGTTCATTTGAAATAATTGGGTTTTTTTCTAACTAAAAGCACTTGGTATATAGATGGTGCTGTGCTATTTGGTGATTCTCTGAATCCCCTAAAGTGTTGCTGACTGTTCTGACTTAAAAAGCAAAAAATTTAAAAAATATTTATTAATTCTACCACTAGTTTTCTAGACAGAGTGGATTTTGGAAAAGTCCTCTCAAAAAAATAATCTAAATTGCTTGAGTCTGAGAGCCCAGTAAACACAAAACTTTTTTAAACTACGTGTGACAGATAATGAGTTCCTCTTTCAGAAAAGATAGGATTATCTTGGCTAAATGGAAAACCTCTAGTAGAACTTTGGGACCCTCTAGGATATGAGTCGTCTTTACAAGACCAGAAGATATGATTGGGGACATGTAGGAGACTGACAGCCTTCTGAAGCGCCTCCTTGAGGCTGGCTGGCATATCCTAGGTTGTTTAAAATGCTATGTGTGGGCAACTGAATGCCACTGTGTGTGCTAGCATGCTGAAGCCTCTATATACAGACCCTAAAGAATTCAGTACCTATTAGAATGTGGATGGGAGGGGAAAAGGGGAATGTAACACTGCTCTTGTAGGAGTAACAGAGGAACAGAGCCAAACTGAACTGACAGACAATCTACATAGATTTGAATAGATAATTTGATGCAGTGACAGAATGGTTTAACTAAATAGGAAACATATAGAGTGTGCTTAAGTTTGTAAGTAGTGATGTCCTCGTTAGCTGAATAAATGTGAAAATAGTATTTATGGAACTTCATTTACAATACATCAACTGGCTAGAACCTGTAATAGATTGTATTGCTTGCTATGCACGTGATAGATTGCAGTTTGAAGATTTGACCTTTTTCAAAGACTTTCGCAGCAAGACCTAAAAGGATATTCTGCACACCTAAACCATTTTGATCTCCACTCACAAGGATGTAATAAAATTGTTTTCCTCATGGATTTACAGTAATAGAGTATCAGATTATTTTTGTATATCTAATCTTACTGAATCTTGACACTGTACAAGAGCAGCAGGCAGATATAAAGAATGCATAAGGAGTGGAAGAAATAGTGTGTCTTGTAATGCTGAAATGGGGAGGAATAAAGTTCATTCCTGCGTTATCTAATGTGATGCAGGCACTTATTTTTAATTTGAAGGACTTATTTCAGATCCTGTAAATTCCTTTACCTGTGACTTCTTGTAATGTATACTGCGTGAGGTGGGTGAAGAAACCATTTGCTGCTTTTTTGATGAACAAATCCTAATGACCTCACTAAACTCTTCCATTAAACTGAAAGGAAAGGCAGATTACATCAGCCTTGCTTTTTTTTATTGTCCGTATTTATTCAGATCAAGTGATAGATCTGAACAACATTTTTTCTTTACACTTGAGGAATGATCACTGATAACTGGAAAATAAATGCATTTTACTAACAATAAGCAGAATAATTTTAATTTTGGATAAATACTACAGAATTTTAGGAACGCTTAAGCATGTCAAACAGTTAAAGTCTGAACAAGAGCAGAATTTGCAGCAAAATGGCTACTTTGATTCCTACTGATAAAGATACATAGAAATATCAGGATCCATTTTCTATTAAAATAAGATTAGATATGCTTCTTAAAATGCATAATCAGACATGTTCATAATTATTAATGAGTTACCAAAATTAGAAAGGGTTTAATTTCGTCAATTTGCAGGTAAAATATCTAACAGTTTTCTTAATTATTTGTGAGGAAAGCCTCCAAATTTTAGTTACTTCTCAAGATTAATCCTTCACTGATACTTGACCTACAGTTTGTTTTATACCAGTTAAATTTTTCCTGTGCATAAAGAGCTCTTAAAAAGCATTTTAAAAGTTTGGTGGTTTTGATGTTGGATCATGTCAAAATAATTTTAGAACTAACATTGAATAAACACTGACTGAATTATTTTTAAATACCTAATGTTACCATGAAATGTGATTCATCATTTCTAAGCTGCAAAATGTAGCATACTTAATCTATAATCTATTTATCTATATGGAGATTGAGAAACACTCGATTAAAGTACACTGTCAGAGGACTTATGCTATGAAAGGTTGTCATTAGCTGATTTTCACATTTTCTAGGCTTCCAAGAAATAGGTTCTGTCTTTGCTAAATTTACATCTATACTTCAAGAGACTTTAACTGCCTCAACCCTGTTTCAAATGTACATTTACTGTTCTACTGAGTGTCTTTGGAAGTCTGAATGGTAAAAGTTATTTTAGATTCCTGCTTTCTGCAGAGAAACTGAGGGTGGGAGAGAACAGAAAGTAAAAGTTATTTTATTTTTTGTCTAGCTAAACTTGATTTTGATATTGTCTGTTGATTTTTCAGATTGTTCAGAATGCTAAACATTCTGCTGATTGCTATTAGTAACCCCAAACACAGAATATTTATGTGATTATGGATGATATTTAAGAATAGTCCCACTGATTTTTAAAGTGATTTCCATATTGAAGTACATGTAACCGTACTCTAGTACAGGGTGAACTCATCTCTTTAGGACTAGTTTTTTTAAAGATGTCATCCACAGATCTTGAAGTTCTGTTAGGGTATTTTTCAATGAAACGCAGAGGATGAACAAAAATTAGCGGCGAACAATAACAAAAGTGTGCGTGTGTAGAAGTTATGCAGTAAGGTTGTGATCATCTTAAAAATTCTTCCATGTTCATGCTGGAAGCTTGGGTGGGGAGAGACAATAGATTGTGTTATATTTCTTTCTAATTAATCTTAACAGCCTCTGGTTTTGGCCTGTAGACATGGAAAAGCTGTATCTAAAGTAATACATTACTTAGTGTGTTATTATGTATATCATAGTGCAATTATTTACTGTTGGGATATTTTTTTAAACCAGATTCTCATGACCTCCTTTTTTTTGCTGCTTGGACACATTAAAGAAGGACACGTTTGTTGTTTAAATATGAACATCAGAAGATTTTTAAATTTTTTTACTTTGAACTTGTTCTTAGGTTTTCAGCTAACATTTTTATATTACAGACCTTGGTCCGTAAGCAGTATCTTGAAAAAAAAATCCTTTAAAAAGAGGTATTAGCTGTATATGCTGAGCTTTTGTTTAAGTCAAATCCTTTTCAAAGGTGCTTTCAAAGAAGAAAGATTTGAAAAAAAAATACTTCAAGAAGAGTTCTGAAGATGAAAAGTAGCATACCATGCTACTTCTGCCATGGTATAAGAATGTGTTGGGTGTAGATGGCAAATTTTTGGTAGTGGAGGAGTGGGCCTGTAGGGGTGGGTTTTGTGAGAAGAGTGGCCAGCTACACTGCAGGACACAGCTGAGCCCATCAGCCAAGCCACCAAGTTGGTGGTTCTTCTGTGAAAATATATTTAAGAAAGCACAAAGTGCTGCACAAGCAGTGAGGAGAGGAAAAAAGCATAAGGACAACTCACATGTCTCCTGGGCCGCATCAAAACTAGTGTGGCCAGCAGGTTGAGGGAGGTGATTCTCCCCCTCTATTCCACTCTTGAGACCCCACCTGGAGTACTGCGTCCAGCTCTGGGGTCCTCAGTACAAGAAAGACATGGAGCTGCTGGAGCGAGTCCAGAGGAGGCCACAAAGCTGATGAGAGGCCTGGAGC